>CM069135.1:118832558-118899554 GCA_035221665.1 Okamejei kenojei | reverse complement strand
AGAGGTACATGGTTTTGTCGTCGTGTCAGCATGAAAAATATTGAACTCTGATAGATAAAAATTAGTAGCTATGAAACTAGATGAATGCAAAGAAAGTACTTGACACTTTTAAAAATATAAATTGAGAATCGACCGTCCTGACAGATATGCCCTAGACAATAGAAGTTAGTGTAGAAAAACAGACCATACAAAATATTTCAAATTCAGTAATACTAAAATGCCATTCGTACTGCGCATTTTTCTTTATTAAAAAAAGTTCAAATAGAAACTATAATAAACATTTAGTTTGACAGCATGGTCAAATTAAGGAAAGGAACTTAAGATAATATATAAACATCTATAAACAGCATCAGAACAGTCAACAAATTTTGCCTGAAGGCATTTTAAAAAGCCTTCTTGAATTTTTGAAAGCGTTTTACTAGAAATTGATGAGAAAGCAGTGATTGTCCTATATGATTTCATAAGGCCTTTGACAAGTTTCCCCATGGAAAGATGTGAAAATCATCCTTTGTTTAATGGCGGATAGCATGATGATTCAACTGTGGCTGAATGGGAATGCAAGAGTAATGGTGGATGCTGTTTGTCAGGTTGGGAAACTGTGACCATGAGGTATTGCCTCAGACTTGTTGTCAATGTTGTTTTTGCATGTACATCAATGATCTATGATGTTAAAATTGGTATTCAGTAATACAGATGATATAAGATAGGGGTGTTGTGTAATACGTAGATTTTCAAATCCTTACAGAAGATTGGGCCATTTGTAAAAGTGGCTGAAGATGGCAGTTGGATTATATAAAGCTGATAAACGTGTGAAGTGCTGATATCTAGCAGACAAATCAAAAATAGACTTACATGGTAAATTGGTAGGGAATTGAGAAGCCTGTGGAACAGGGAATCTAGGAATAACTGTGGCATAGTTCCCTAAGGATGAATACACATGTTAAGATAGGGTGGTAAGAAAGCCTTTGGTGTGCTGGCTTTAAAAATCAGAGCATTGAAAATAGTAGTAGGGAAGTAATGTTAGAAAAATTGTACAAGGCATGGTAATTCTGGAGAATGGTGTACAAAAAAAAACATATTGGTCGCTAATTTATAGGAAGGATGTCAGAACAATAGAGAGTAGTACAGAGGATCGATTTTCTAGAATGTTACTTGGCGTTTCAGCAAACTATGTTACTGAAGAAGGTTGATCAGTTATGACACCTTCTTTTTGAGAGCGTATTTAGAAGGTTAAAGGGGGGACTGGAATTGCGGTCTTTAAAATGGATTAAAGGGTATAGACAGGTTGACATGATAATCTTTTCCCATTGTAGGGGGTACGGGAAGATTACAAACAAGAGGGCATGACCAGAGAATTAAGGGACGATGTTTTAGTGTTAACGTGAGGGGGAACTTTTCTTTAGCTCCGAGGGTGGTGGCTGTGAGATGGAATGAGTACCAGCAGACGATTTATGATGCGGAAACGATTTTAACATTATAAATAAAGCTGAGATAGGTATATGGGAACGGGCAGGTAATGGAGGGGTAAGAGTCTGAGTGCAGGTAAGACTGGACTATCGAGGGGAACAACAAAAATGGTCGCACGGACTGGAAGGTCCGAGAGGGCCTGTTTCCGTGCTATAATTGTTACATATGGTTTATTATGGTGTATATGAGCGTAAATAACGTATTTAGATGGGAAACTTTGGTAAGCTATTCAGCTGGATATCCAAACGTGTGTTATTTTTTTGCATTGACTTAAAATATGCTTATTACTCTGTATCACATACACAGGGAACAAGGAGATATTTGAAATTTTAATTGACATGTAGCGATATGGCATTTCAAAGGCATTTGCATTGACCGACTTCACGGCATCCCAGCGCCATTTTTACTAAATTATAAAAACAGTTCTCGCGGACTGCTCATGAGCTCAGGCGCAACATTGTGAAGGCTTATTTGGCAATGATATCTCTTAATATATTGGCAACACATAGGGATCATCAGCAAATAAGCATCTGTTTGTAGCCACCACAACAATGTTGTTAGAGGTTGGGAAATGTGGTGATCCATCCCGTTAAGTCTAAATTAACTCAATCAGGTAATTGATATCCTAGGGATATACAATCAAAAAACAACAAATCAAATGTTGTGACTCTGCCAGCTGACAAGCAATCATTACATAAGGAGCCTGCAATGAGCTAAATGTAATCAGAGACAACAATCAGACAAGTAAGCCAAATATATTGCTGCGCTCCGGTCACTGTTGGATGCACCTAGTCACTCTCCACACCTTCAGCGTGTAGAATCTGCTGTCATAGCCCGGTTCTCAAATCTTTTTATATTATGTGTATTGAAGATGAATTTTAAATATCATGCTAATGAGTAACCTAAAAATTCTCTAAGTTTGACCAAACAATATAAAAAAACCAAAATACCATACTACAAAATAAATCTATTAAATATAAACAAAAAAAAAAAAAAAAAATATACCAAATCCATTATATAAAATTAAAAAACACTAAATATTATTAAAAATAAAAACCCTATTTATTTAAAAATGAAGCTTATATAATATGCAAATATATTTAGTGGAAGAAATTATGTTGAAAGATTTAGGACTCTCTAGACATTAGGACTTAAACTACCTGAGAAACCTGGGTCCTCACACAGAAAATGAGTAAAGTTTTCACATTAAACCAACAACCATCACAAACAACAACCCCCAAAAAAAACAATCCATATCTCACATAAATAGGTGACGCTTTACATCAGTTCCCAGTGGTAGTAATAGCGGTGGTGAAATATCCTATGTGGATTTTGTCCTAATTCAAGTGTTACAATTCAATCTCAGTCCTAAAACATTTTCGTCACTCTCAGAGTGAAAGGCCGTTTCGTTTAGGCAGTTGCATGCCTCTGGTTTGTTCTCCAATTCACCGTCTGTAATATTGTTTTACTCGGAATACATGGATGGTATTGATATTGGTTTCAAGTGTGTGTGAACTAGTGTATGGGTGATCGCTGGTGGCGTTGACACTGAAGGCCTGTTTTCAGTCTATATCTCTAAACTAAACTAATTCAAGTAAAGAGTAACCGAGATATAGTGAAAAGTGGGATACAGTGTGCGCTATCTGGCAGATATATACCGTGCATGACTACAATTGAGCTTATAGTCACTTAGTCTTCTAGACCAGTTGCACACACTACAAAGGTATAGGAACTGATAACACTATGAAATGAAGGGACTGTGATACCTTGAATGTGAAGCAAGCCAGACCATTTTGTGCTGTTTCTTCAATATATAATTTGAAATAAGCATCAATACAGGAAGTATATGTCGATTTTGGGGTTCAGAGAAATGATGTAACTTGTTAACAAAAAGTTAATGGTGCACAGGGTTGTTTTCTCTGATGTAGGGAAAGGTTAGAAATATCTGTCTTGTAAAAATGTGCAGAGAGTGTTCACTGGATTGATTCCTGGTATCATGGGTTATTACTCATGAAGTTCAGCAGGTTAAGGCTAAGGAGTTCAGAATGATGAGAGGTTGTGTTGTTGAAATACATCCCGAGGCAAAGGCAGGTTTGAGGATGTGATGATTAAGGGAGACCCAATGTCATGTTCATAAGTGATAGGAGCATAATTAGGCTCATTTGGCCCATCAAATCTACTCCATCATTCAATCATGGCTGATCTATCTCTCCCTCCTAACCCCATTCTCCTGTCTTCTCGCCATAACCCCCGACACGCGTACAAATCAAAAAATCTATCACTGCCTTAAAAATATCCATTGACTTGGCCTCCTCAAACTTCTGTTGGCAAAGAATTCCACAGATTAACCACCACTAAACAAATTCACAACTTATCTTCTTGCTAAAGGAATGTCCTTTAAATCTGTAGCTATGACCTCCATTCCTAGACTCTCCCACTAGTGGAAACATCTTCTCCACATCACTCTATCCAAGCCTTTCACTAATTGCCAACATTTAAATGAGGTCCCCACATTCTTCTAAAACTCCAGCGAGTGCAGGCCCAGTTGCCATCAAAAGCTCATCATATGTTAACCCAACTCATTCGTGAGGTCATTCTTGTAAACCTTCTCTGTTGATCCTCTCCTGAGCCAGCACATCCTTCCTCAGATATGGTGCCCAACAATTGCTCACCAATAGTCAAGAGAAGTTTTATTCGTCACTTGCACATAAAGTGCAGTGAAATGAATTTGCCAGCAGTGGGTACAATAAATAAAGAACTGTGGTGGAAGCATCAAAGTTTGGTCAGTCCTCCTCCATTTTCCCCCGTGGTCGGAACCATAACCCTCTGCAGTCGTTGCTGCGGGCGTCCAGATGTGCAGACAAGGTAAGTCCAGATGCGTCCTGAATCGGTGCTTACCCACCGGAGGACCGCGCTTCAAACATGGTGTAGGCTGCAGGCCGGCGGTCGAAGATCTAAAGTCCCCGCTGCACCGCTGACCGCAGGGCCGGCGGTCTGATCTCCTCTCCATGAATCCCCGGCGAGGGAACCCGCTCCGGATGGTAAGTCCCCGCCGCGCCCAGCGGTTAGAAGTTGGCCGTGGGCTATTGGTCGGCGTTCTTCTCTTCCGGGGTCCCCAACGAGGGATCCCAGGGCTCCGGACGCCACACCAGCCGTAATCACCGCTGTCCGTGCTTTCTGGATGATGTAGCCACGGGTCGGCGGTCAGAGCTCCTCTCCAGGGGATACCCGGCGAAGGATCCCGCTCCAGATGGAAGTCCCCACCGCACCCTCGGTTAGAAGGAGGCCGCGGGCCGGCGGTCGGAGCTCTCCTCTGGGGTCCCCCAACGAGGGATTCCAGGCTCCGGACGCCGCTCCAGTTGGAGCTCCGCAGATTGCTTCAGGCTACCGCGGGCCTGCGAACGGAGTGTTCCCTCCCCCCCGGCGACCCCCAGCGAGGGCTCGCCCACTCCGCAACGAAAGAGTCCGCACTGCTGAGGCCCCGGGCTAGTCTCTGGGAAAGGACGCACCGATCCTCTGTGTTAGGCCGCGAGGGAGGCAACATGGAAAAAGTCGCCCCTCCATGGAGGAGGCGACTGAAGCGGTTTCCCCCCTTACGCCCTCACACCACCCTCCACACAAGAAACATTAAAAACACACATTGAGACACACTAAAAAAAACAAAAAAGTAGAAAAAAACGAACACGCTGCTGGCAGGGCAACCGGCTCGCAGCGCCCCCACTGCCCAATACTCCAATACTATAATAGCAGTGCATTTGGAAATCAGTGACAGGATTGGTCAAAATCTGCATGGATTTATGAAGGGGAAAATCATGCTTGACTAATCTTCTAGAATATTTTGAGGATTTTGTAGTAGAATGGATAAGGGAGAGTGGTTGTGGTTTGTGGTGTATCTGATCTTTCATAAAGCCTTTGACCAGGTCCCACACAAGAGATTACTGTGCAAAATTAGAACACCCCAGTTATTTTATAAATAAATAGTAACAATTTAGACAAGGGAATTAAATGTAACATCTCCAAGTTTTGCAGATGACACAAAGCTGGGTGACTGTGTGAGCTGCGAGGAGGATGCTCTGATGCTGCAGGGTGATGGATTGTTGGGTGAGTGGGCAGATGCATGGCAGATGCAGTATAAAGTGGAAAATGTGAGGTTAGCCACTTTGGTAGCAAGAACAGGAAGGCAGATTATTATCTGAATGGCAACAGATTAGGAAAAGGGGAGGTGCAACAAAACCTGGGTGTGCTTGTACATCAGTCACTGAAAGTAAGCATGCAGGTACAGCAGGCAGTGAAGAAAGTAAATGGCATGTTGGCCTTCATAACGAGAGGATTTGAGTTTAGCAGCAAGGAGGTCCTACTGCAGTTGCACAGGGCCTTCGAGAGACCACATCTGGAGTAATTGTGTGCAATTTTGGTCACCTAATTTGAGGAAGAACGTTGTTGCTATTGAGAGAGTGCAGTGTAGGTTCAACAGGTTAATTCCCGGGATGGTGAGACTGACATATGATAAAAGAATGGGTTTGTATTCACTGGAATTTAGAAGGATGAGAGGTGACCTATAGAAACAACGTTAAAATTATTAAGGAATTGGACAGTCTAGATGCAGGAAAAGTGTTCCCGATGTTGGGGGAGACCAGATCCAGGGGTCACAATTTAAGAATAAGTGGTTAGGCCATTTAGGACTGAGATGAGGAAAAAACGTTTTCCACCCAGAGAGTTTTGAATCTGTGGAATTCTCTGCCACAGAAGGCAGTGGAGGCCAATTCACTGGATGTTTTCAAGAGAGAGTTAAATTTAGCTCTTAGGGTTAAGGGATATGGGGATAAAGCAGGAACAGGGTACTGATTTTAGATGATCAGCCAGATCATATTGAATGGCGGTGCTGGCTCAAATCGCCGAATGGCCTACTCTTGCACCTATTTTTCTATGTTTCTATATTTCTAAATGTGGTCTGACCAGTGCCTTATAGAGCCTTGGGCAGGAAATAAATGGTCGGGTGTGTTAACTGTTGCTGGACAGCGAGGTCTGGGAAGGTGGAGCCAGGAGTGAGGATGGTCATGGTATGTGAAATGATGGGGGAGTGGTGTTCCCAATTCACCAGCATCCAAGTCTGAGATCTGGACCTCCCCATCTACGGTTCAGTCTGAATCACCATCAGAGATGGAGTAGGTTGTCAGAGACATATGATAAACCACTTAGGAATTTAAATTATAAAAAGGAAAATCTGGATCTGTGATACCATGGACTGATAAAGGCTACATGTCTTTGATTTTGTTGGCTCTTTTTCCAAGGCAGTACACTCTCTGTAATTTCTTGTGGTCTTGGAAGAGCTGTTCCCAAACCCAATCCTTCATCTTGCTGATGTTGAGAGAGAGGTCATTGTCCTGATACTATACTAACTGAGCTCTCGGTCTATTTTTCCTGTAGATCTCCATCTCATTATTGTTCATAATCCTGCCCACCACAGTGGGCCATACGAAGACTTGTAGATGGAGTAAGAGCAGAGACTGGCTGCACAGTGGTGAGTGGACGGGGATGTCCAGACTACATTGACTTCCCCAACTTCAGGTAACTCATACCTCACTCACTCTGTATCAGTGTGGCTTTTTCTGCCCTAGGTCATCCATCTGTGATGTTGGTTCAGTTTCTCTCTCCCCATTACCCAGCCTGACCAGCTGGGTCGGCCCACAGACTTGCTCTTAGGCACATGTAACACAGACAAGGAAGCATAATGAGTTTCTAATTGCACCTATTTACCCATTTCACCTGCTCTCCCCCTTTCACAGACATTCCCACAGTTCCATCCATACCACCTTCCATATTCTCTACAATGAAAAACAAACTTTACACATTGACACTTTTCTTATTTTTCAATTGTGAGAAATACAATTTCCAGGGGATACTGGAAATCACAGTGAGGAGTGGTGTTGTTGGATATAATGGGTCTGTTCTTGCACAAATACCTGGTATAATTGTTCAGACATCCATGGAATCAGCAGCCAGAGAGTTAATTCCACCAATACCATCACAGGGATAGAACCAGGCAGCATTTCCATATCAGCTGTTCTTTCAGCTGGCACTATACGTTCTTGCTGCTCGAAGGGCACTGGATCAAAAGACATCTTATAAATGTGTGAAATTTGCTTAACTTAGTGCAGCGTGATATCACCCGTCTGGAAATTAGTCTCGATGTTCTGGCAGGTGTTTGTCCTCATTTGCACCTTATTTTCCAGCATTGATATCCCAAATCACCACAAAACATCTAACATACAATACCTATCTCCTCTGTAATTTTCAACCTGAATTGTTCGAGTTGTGAAATATAGCAATCTGTTTCGACAAACACATTGGAGACCATCGGACTATCTTGAATAGGACTCTACTTGCACTCAACGTTATTCCCTCTCTCCCGTATCTGTACTATGTGGACGGCTTGATTTTGATCATGTATAGACTTCTGCTGACTGGATAGCACAAAGCATAAAAGCTTTTTACTGTACCATGGTAGTCTACATGACAATAATAAGAAACTAAACTAACCACTCCTCACAGATTACGTCACTCTTGCATTAGAGGCCTCACATAATTAGCATGTTCAAACTCCAAAAATCTTTCATTATTTTTTCCTTCAGTCCCCATGGAATGTAGAATACAGAGGGTCATTAGGCTGCAGAGAGTGGTGGTCTCATCGCAGCCCATCATGGACACAGCCATATCCACCATGAAAAGCACCTGCATGAAGTGTTGCCTCAGGAAGGTGACATCTGTCATCAAGGATCATCACCATCAGGGGCAGGTCCTGTTCTCACTGATGCAGTTGGGCAGGAGGTCATGAAGCCTGAAGTTACCAGGCACTCTTCACAGGAGGTTGCCAGGGAAGTCACAGATTTTTCTACATGAATCCACCTCTCTCCATCGGGCTGTGAAATTCCCAGTGATGTAATACCAGTAGTCGGTTGCTCCATTAGTTACAACTCATCCTCTTTCCCTGAACACTGTCCTTGTCCTCAGATTCAGCATTTGTCAATGATTCCAAATTCCAGCATCCTTGGTTGTAGGAAGGATTCTGGTTTATAGCGAAGATCGACAATAAATACTGGAGTAACTCAGCGGGACAGGCAGCATCTCCGGAGAGAAGGAATAGGTGACGTTTCTGGTTGAGACCCTCCTTCAGAGACTGAGTGTCAGGGGAGAGGGAAACTAGAAGGATGAAAAGGTTCTGTACCTGCTGTGTATCTCCAACATCCATGGACTCAGTTTGCTCAGAGTCTCCACATCCTCACTCCCCTCTGTACTTTGTGCCAGTGGAAAAGGGAGGGCAGGAACGTTTCTGGATAACATCATATCCGGATCACTGACTGCACAATTATTTCCCTTTTCAGTCTAAAAATAGTGTCTCAGCTGAAATTAAATCATCTCATGAAAAATGTCAAGTGTTATTTTAATTCTGGGAATGATGAAAGATTGTTAATCAAAGTTTGTTGAGTTTGGCAATATTTGAAATATTACATCAAACAATGTGGCCCATTGAATGGGGGAGAATAGATGGCAAGGTGTAAATCATCTTTCGTTCAAGTATCTAGGATGATGGAGAGAGTTGGGTTGGTGCAGCTGAAGGCAGTGAGGAGAATGGGATTCACATTTTGTCAGATACACCAGGCTGCAATGAAATTTCTTGTTCACATGAAAATCACAGTGTAACAGTATTCACACAGTGGTGATCAACACCACAATAAACACAAGGGTGAGTGCAAAGCAATTGAATGGTGCAAGAATGTGGTGTAATGTAATGTAGTTCAAAGATGTTGTTGCGTGCTAACCAGTCAGCAGAAAGACAATCCATGATTACGTAGAATACGTGGAAGGGGCATGAAAGACATGATCAGTTCAGGAGTGTGAGAGGACCACAGGCCAGAGCTGACAGAGCCGTCACTGCCCCACCAGTAGGACGCCATTCCCCTCTCCACTCCATTGTTACCAGTCGTGGCCCAGACCCCACTCCCTCCTCACACTCATCCCACCCGGGAACATTTCAGCGGTTGGAGGAGAGTTCAAAGAGGTTTGGTATTCCAAATGCAACAAACAATTACAGATGTGCTGACTGGTTGTATCATGAGGTGATATTGCATATCCAATTTACAGGAATACAAGAATAGCAGAGAGTGGTGCACTCAGCCCAATCCATCATGAGTTCAGACCTTCTCACCATTGAAAGCACGAACATGAGGTGCTGTCTTAAGAAGGCGGCATCTACTATCAAGGATCTTCACCATCTGGGCTACGCATTCTTCTCACGTTTAAAATCAGGCAGACAGTACATTAGCCAAAAGATCACAGCATCAGATTCAGAAACTTATATATGATATCTTCTGCAGTTGTATAGGTGAGACCACATCTGGAGTATTGTGTACAGTTTTTGGTCTCCTAATTTGAGGAAGGACATCCTTGTGATTGAGGCAGTGCAGCGTAGGTTCACGAGATCCCTGGGATGGCAGGACTGTCATATGAAGAAAGATTGAAAAGACTAGGCTTGTATTCACTGGAGTTTAGAAGGATGAGGGGGGATCTTATAGAAACATATAAAATTATAAAAGGACTGGACAAGCTAGATGCAGGAAAAATGTTCCCAATGTGGGGTGAGTCTAGGACTAGGGGCCACAGTCTTACAATAAAGGGGAGGTCATTTAAGACTGAGGCGAGAAAAAACTTTTTCACCCAGAGAGTTGTGAATTTATGGAATTCCCTGCCACAGAGGGCAGTGGAGGCCAAGTCACTGGATGGATTTAAGAGAGAGTTAGATAGAGCTCTAGGGGCTAGTGGAGTCAAGGGATATGGGGAGAAGGCAGGCACGGGTTATTGATAGGGGATGATCAATGAATGGCAGTGGTGGCTCGAAGGGCCGAATGGCCTCCTCTTGCACCTATTTTCTATGTTTCTATAATGCAGATAACCAATAATGTTCAAGACATCCCAACAGCCAATTTTCCCTGAGCGGGAAGGAACTGCAGATGCTGGTTCACATCAAATATAGACACAAAATTAGTTCAGGGCCTGTCCCACTGAGGAGACCTAAACAGCAACCTCTGGTGACCTTGCCCGCCACCCAAGGTTTCCATGAGGTCACAGGAAGTTTTGGTCACTCTCCCTAATGGTCAAAAGCCCTTTACGCATGGTCGAGGCTTCGTCTAGGTTGCTGCTATTTTTTCATCATGATTAAAACAGGCCTTGACTAAAAATAGGTTGCCGTTTTAAAAATCGATAATTTTTTTGTCGCAGGTCTAGTCGAAGCCGGTTTTCTTCATAGTCAAAGAAGGTTTTCATCATATGCGTGGGAGGTGATAGGAAGTTGCAGGTCACCTCGACCTTGAATTTATTTTTGGGTGGCGGGCAAGGTCACCAGAGGTTGCTGTTTAGGTCTCCACCGTGGATGCGGTCGGCAAAACGCCGCCGACCGCATCCACGGTAAGTTGCCCAAGCCAAGGCCTTCTTCGCCCCTTCAAATGCCGCCGTGGTGACAGCGTTCCACTGTATCTCCCGTCACTTGCCCATCATCAACTGGAAAAGCGGTCACAAAAGTTTGGCAGCCGCCGGAACAAACTGGTGGTCAAATGTGACCATCCCTACGAACTCCCGGAGGCCACGTACCGTAGCAGGCCACGGGAACTGGCGGATTGCCTCAACCCTGTCCGTCAGAGGCACCCAGCAGCGGCTGGGCCACGTCCACGATGTTGAATGGCCAGGTGAGATGGCACGCGCCGAAAATGACAGGAACCGTGCGGACACCATATGTGTGGATTGAACTGCCATTCGCTGCAGTTAACGGGGGTGCCCTCTTACCAGAATGAAGGTCGAGTCCAGATGGGGGCAATACGCTGACGTCCACCTCGGTGTCTACCAAGAACCTGAGCCATCCCAGCAGGTCCCAGACATAGAGTCAACGGATCCTGCTGGCCACCACTGTGACTATCAACGGCCGGCGCTGCCATTTTCCGGAAATGAACATGGCTGTCGGCATTGGCGGGCTGCTAAACCCAGCGCTGGTGGTAAAAACACCACATTCTTCTCCTTGGATCTCCTGTGTCCTGCTCAGCCATCCTGCTCTCCTGAGCCACTTGTCTGGTCTGTGGCTCAGCCATCCTCCTCTCCGATGCCACTTGGCTTGACTGTGGCTCTTGTGAGCGTGGCCCTCTTGTGAGCGTGGCCCTCTTGTGAGCGTGGCCCTCTTGTGAGCGTGGCCCGTGTGGCCCTCTTGTGAGCGTGGCCCTCCTGTGGGCGTGGCCCTCCTGTGGGCGTGGCCCTCCTGTGGGCATGGGCCTCCTGTGGGCATCCGTTTACCGATCCCGCCCATGTTAAGGACCTGACAGGCGCGCTGCATTCGGCTCGTCCCGTAGATCCGGAGCAGCAGCTCCTTGAGGCCTGTGTACTTGCCCATCGCCGGCGGATTGTCCAGGTAAGGAATGACCCGACCAGTCGTCTGCTGGTCAAGGGCGCTTACCACACAGTGATAGCGAGTCTTGTCGGCTGTAACGCCAGGAGAGTAAAATTGGGATCTGGCCTGTCGAAACCAAACCACCCGCTGCGAGGTCCAAAATGTCGGCAGCTTTTAGGGAGACTGCATTGAGTCGGCACCGTAGGCATCAGCAGCAGAATGCATTGTTTCCTCAAATTTCCCTTCCATGATTACACTCCTGGGCGTCGGGGATCACCAGTGTGACAGGGACTCGCAGGAGTCCAGCCAAAAGTCGGACACACGTTGTGTGCACTAGACATGTTTAATGTCTCTAATACAATTCCCTACTCCTCCCTGGACACAGGCGTTGCCTGGCCTTAAATACCAAATCAGGTACCGACCCCATGTCTAGCGTCTCCCATACCAAGATGCTGCCCTCTAGAGCCGATGATTCGTTGCGACCTCGGGTTGTCACCAGCTGCCGCCACAAGGGAATATTAAATCCCCTATAATTTGGACTATTTCAAGACCCAAAATAGTCATTTGGAATTAGGGGGGATAAATTGGCACGGAGATTGCTGACGGCTGCAAGGACAAGAAGGTTGTCATAGTCAGGGATTTTAAATGTCCCAATATAGATAAGGACTGCCTTAGGGCTAAAGGCATAACTGGGGTGGAATTTGCTCAGTGTGGTTCAGGGAAGATCCCTCAGACAATAAGTTGAGACCCAACAAGGGGGAGTGCAAAGCTTGAACTACTCACTGGAAATAGGTCATGCAAGTGACGGATGTATCAAAGGCGAGAAATTCGGGACCGGTGGCCACTGTCGTATAAGTTTTCAAAACATTTTATTTTACCTTTGCGACTTGCTAATCACAAAATCACAAAAATTAAAGCACTAAATTAAGATAAAATTAAATAATTGAAAACCAAATTAAAGCATGAAATAAAAGGGCCAGTTTGCGCACTGTATCTCTAAACTAAACTAAACTAAAAGATGCTGCCTGACCTGGTTAGTGTTTCCAGCATCTCTTGTTTATGTCAGATATACACCATAAGCAATTTTTATTGATTTTTAATAGGTGGGTTCGGTTATTTAATATTATTTTATTTGGAGATGACAATGATTAAAGAGAATGCTAACCCAAAATTATAAACAATAGTGAAGTTTAGTTTTTTTAAATTTAGTTCAGAGATACACCGCGGAAACAGACCCTTCAGCCCACCGAGTCCGCACCGACCAGCGATCCCTACACACTAACACTATCTTACACACATGAGGGACAATCCGTACAGACAGCACCCGAAGTCAGGATCGAACCCAGATCTCTGGCATTGTAAGGCAGCAATTCTACCGCTGCGCCACTGTGCTGCACTTGCCTGCCATGTAAATGAGATTTTCTGAACAAAAGACCTAGTATATTTGTATCAGTAAGTGTTCTAATACTAAAATGGTAGTTTGGCAAAGGTAGTGTGGAGAGTGGTCGTTTCCTCAGGAGAGGGAGTGAAGGTTGTGAGTCAGGAGCCAAGTCATTCTTACCACTGTTAATGATGGTCACGATCCCTACCCATGTAGACGAGCCCACTCACCACAGTCCCACCGTGCCTGAGTCTAGTATTGTCAGGAAAACAATTTGGAAATGTGTCAACAGAATAAACATCAACAAATCTCATCTGGCATATCCTGAATCTTCAGCATTGAGGACGACAGAAAATGATGGATCCTTTGGATCTGATGGACTTTGGACATCAAGTGGCAGGGTGATAAAAAATGAGAATTGCGGTTTAATAGTACCATTTTCAAATGGGGTGTAAATTACCCAAGGAGCATAGATGGGAACAATTGTATCTGTGAAGAAAGAACATGCTGGACAACGAGGCCTGGGGAAGGTGGAGTCAGCAGTGAGGATGGTTATGGGATTGTGAGTGATGGGGGAGTGGTGATCCCAATCCACCAGCATCCAAGTCTGAGATCTGGACTTCCCCATTTACAGTTCAGTCTGAATCACCAACTAAGATGGAGTAGGTTCCCAGAAACATATGATAAACCACATAGGAATTTGAACCTGAGCATAATGTAAAAGAGGAAAATCCATTCTTCTCCACTATCAGACCTTCCTGATGACTTTTGCAGAATTGATCACCGTCAGCTGATCAGATATTACCTACTTTACATGATAAAAGTTTGGGAATCTGCCTTTTGCTTTGTGAACAAGTAAAGGAAGAAAGAATGACTGGGGTGAGTCTTTGATTTTGTTGGCTCTTTTTCCAAGGCAGTGTAAAGTGGAGATGAAGTCAATTGTGGTAAATCTGGTCTGTGTGATAGACTGGGCTACATCTACACTCTCTGTAATTTCTTGTGGTCTTGGGCAGAGCTGTTCCCAAACCCACTCCTTCATCTTGCTGACATTGAGGGAGAGGTCGTTGTCCTGACACTATCCTACTGGGCTCTCGGTCTCTTTTTCCTGTAGATCTCCATCTCATTATTGTTCCTAATCCTGCCCACCACAGTAGTACCACCTGAAAACTTGTAGATGGAGTTAGAGCAGAAACTGGCTGCACAGTGGTGAGTGTACAGGGATGTCCAGACTACATTGACTTCCATAACTTCAGGTAGCTCATACCCCACTCACTCTCTCTGTATCAGTGTGACTATTTCTGTCTAGGTCATCCATCTGTGATGTTGGGTCAGTTTCTCTCTCTCCATTACTCCAGCCTGACTAGCTGGGTCAGCCCCACAGACCTGCTCTTAGGCTCATGCAACACAGATAAGGAAACATAACGAGTTTCTAATTACACCTATTTGCCCATTCCATCTGCTCTCCCCCTTTCAGATACTCCTTCTGTTCCACCCAAACCACCTTCCATATTCTCTACAATTAAAACTAACTTTTTCACATTTTCACTTTTCTTATTTTTCAGTTGTGAGTAAAACAATTTCCAGGTATACTGGAAAGCAAAGTGAGGAGTGGTGTTGTTGGATATAATGGGTCTGTTCTTGCACAAATACCTGGTACAATTGTTCAGACATCCATGGAATCAGCAGCCAGAGAGTTAATTCCACCAAGACCATTACAGGGATAGAACCAGGCAGCATTTCCATATCAGCTCTTGTTTCAGCTGGCAATATACGTTCCTGCCTGAAGGGCAATGGATCAAAAGACATCTTTATAAATATGTGAAATTTGCTTAACAGTGCAGAGTGATATCACCCATCTGGAAATTTGTCTTGATGTTCAGGCAGGTTTTTCTCCTTGCACCGTATTTTCCAGCATTAATATCCCAATTCACCACTAAACGCCTCACATACAAAACCTATCTCCTCTGTAACTTTCAACCTGAATTGTCTGAGTACTGAAATAGAGCAGTCTGTTTCGGCAAACACATTGGAGACCCTCGGACTATTTTGAATCGGACTCTACTGGATTTTATCTTGCACTCAACGTTATTCCCTATCCTGTTTCTATACTAGGTGGACGGCTTGATTTTGATCATGAAAAGTCTTCTGCTGACTGCATAGCACACAACAAAAAAGCTTTTTACAGTACCTTGGTACCTTGGTATTCTGCGTGGCAATAATATAAAACTAAAACTAAACCACTCCTCACAGATTACGTCACACTCTTGCATCAGAGGCTTCACATAATTGGTATGTTCAAGCCCAAAATATCTTTAAATATTTCCTTCAGTCCCCACGGAATGTAGAATACAGAAGGGCATTAGGCTGCAGATAGCAGTGGTCTCATCGCAGCCCATCATGGACACAGCCATATCCACTATGAAAAGCTCACTCATACTTCATACCTCACCCTCTCTGTATCAGTGTGGCTATTTCTGCCCTAGGTCATCCATCTGTGATGTTCGTTCAGTTTCTCTCCATTACCCCAGTTTGACCCGCAGGGTCTGCCCCACAGACCTGCTCTTATGTACATGCAACACAGACAAGGAAGCATAATGAGTTTCTAATTACACCTATTTTACCATTTCACCTGCTCTCCCCTTTCACAGATACCCCCACTGTTCAATCCAAACCACATTACATATTCTCTACAATTAAAAACTAACTTTATACACTTACACTTTTCTTATTTTTCAGTTGTGAGTAAAACAATTTCCAGGTATACTGGAAAGCACAGAGAGGAGTGTGGTTGTTGGATATAATGGGTCTGTTCTTGCACAAATACCTGGTATAATTGTTCAGACATCCATGGAATCAGCAGCCAGAGAGTTAATTCCACCAAGGCCATCACAGGGATAGAACCAGGCAACATTTCCATATCAGCACTTGTTTCAACAGGCAATATACATTCCTGCCTGAAGGGCACTAGATCAAAAAACATCTTTATAAACGTGTGAAATTTGTATCATGGACACAGCCATATCCACCATGAAAAGCACTTGCATGAAGTGTTGCCTCAGGAAGGTGACATCTATCATCAAGCTCCTCACCATCTGGGTCAGGTCCTTTCTCACTGATGAGTTGGGCAGGAGGTACTGAAGCCTGAAGTTACCAAGCACTCTTCACAGGAGTCTCTGATTTTTCTACATGAATCCACCTCTCTCCATCAGGCTGTGAAATTCCCAGTGATGTAATACCAGTGGTGGGTTGCTCCATATGTTAAAACTCATCCTCTCTCCCCAGAACACTATCGTTGTCCTCAGATTCAGCACCAAGGGTCAATTATTCCAAATTCCAGGATCTTTGGTTGTAGGAAGGATGCTGGTTTATACCGAAGATCGACAATAAATGCTGGAGTAACTCAGGCAGCATCTCCGGAGAGAAGGAATGGGTGATGTTTCGGGATGAGACCCTCCTTCAGACTGAGTGTCAGGGGAGAGGGAGACTAGAAGTGAAAAGGTTCTGTACCTGCTGTGTATCTCCAACATCAATGAACTCAGTTTGCTCAGAGTCTCCACATCCTCACTCCCTCTGGACTTTGTCCCAGTGGAAAAGAGAGGGCAGGAATCTTGCTGAATCACATCATATCCGGATTACTGACTACACAATTATTTCCCCTTTCAACCTAAAAATAATATCTCAGCTGAAATTAAATAATCTCATGAAAAATATCAACATTTTATTTCAGGAAAAGATGAAAGATTGTTAATCAAAGTTTGTTGAGTTTGGCAATATTTCAAATATTACATCAAACAACGTGGTCTAAATTGAGTGGGGAGAATAAATGGCAAGTGTGAATCTTCTTTCATTCAAGTATCAAGGATAATGGAGAAAGTGGGATTGGTGCAGCTGAAGGCAGTGAGGAGAATGGGATTCACATTTTTGTCAGATACACCAGGCTGCAATGAAATTTCTTGTTCACATGAAAATCACAGTGTAACAGTATTCACACAGTGATGATCAACACCACAATAAACACAAGGTGAGTGCAAAGCAACAGAATGGTGCAAGAATGTGGTGCAATGCAATGTAGTTCAAAAAATTATTGATGTACATTACCCAAATGAGATTGTTAGGAGGAAGAAGACAGGATCTTTTCTCTATGCTATAATATAGCGCAGATAACCAATAATGTTCAAGGCAACCGAACAGCCAATTTTTGTTGTGTAGGAAGGAACTGCAGAGGCTGGTTCACATCAAATATAGACACAAAATGACAGAGTAACTCAGCGGGTCGGGCAGCATCTCTAGATTAAATTTAGAGTGTGGTGAATCCTGTGGAATTCTTTGCCACAGAAGGCTGTGGAGGCCAAGTAAGTGGATATGTTTAAGGCCGAGATAGATAGATTTGCGATTAGTGCAGGTGTCAAGGGTTATGGGGAGGAGGCAGGAGAATGGGTTAGGAGGGAGAGATAGATCATCCAGAATGATGCCTAGTTTAGGCTACAAGCTGCTGGAAGCATCACTCATTCTTTCTATCCAAAGATGCTGCCTGTTCCGCTGTGTTACTCCAGCTCATTTTCCCTTGTTGACTATTGTACCGATTGACTATAAATGCCTGCAGTTCCAATGCAGACAAATCCTCCAGAATTCCACAATCCCCAAAGTCACAAAGGCTGCAAAGTGTTGTGGCTTCCAATAACTCCTTGATGTAAGAGTAGTAAGTAACGAAGTACATTTTATTTATATAGCACGTTTAAATCAACTCGCGTTGAAACCAAAGTGCTTTACCTAGAAGAAATAATTTCCGTACATGCATAGAAAAATTAAAACAAATAAAAATGACACAACACATTATAGAATTCAACATGAACGTCCCCCCACAACAGAATCAAAAATGTCCACTGTGAGAAAAGGCATCAGAAACTTCAGTCCTCTTCCTCTGTGATCACCCGAGGTCGGGGGCCACTTATGGCCTCCGCAGCCAGTCCGATGTTTTCAGGCCCTCTTGCCGGGAAGATGGAACTCCGGCGACGGGCGAACACTCCTCAGCGGCTTGGAAATGTCTGGAGAAGCCGCTTCCTCCCCGGAGACCGCGGCACTCAAAGACCTCAGGCCGCGCCGGCCGGAGCTCCGACTCTGGCGATCTCGGATCCCAGGCTCTGCGGTGTTCCAGCAGTGGTTGCTGGATGCCCACAGCCACAGTCCCCCGGATGTTGAGTCGGCGGTCACAGCACTCCAGAGCTTACTGCACGGCGACCCGGTAAGACATCGCCCGCTCTGCGATTGTGCCCAGTGCCGCACCGCCGCCGAAGCCGTAGTCCCGGCCGATCCCGATAGGAAACGCTGCTCCAGTCCGATGGTAGGCCACGATTAATGGGTGAAAAAGCAGCTCGGAGGGAAGCCGCCACTCCGACCAGGTAGGGACTAGGAAATAAAGTTTTCCCCTTCCCATCCCCCCCATCCACCACATAAAAGAAGATCTCCAACAACCATTTTGTTTTAACAGGACTATAAATAAAAATCAAAATGGGTTAAATGACGGACTGCAGGCAGAGCAGCCATACACAACGTCGCCCCACTCCTGCAGTCCGCCATCTTCCAGAGTGAGAGTTTGAAGTGTGAGAAGTGGCATAGACTGGGAAACTACGAGCTACTGTGACTTAAACCTTGCAAAGTCAAAGGGCAGTTTGCGGTACTATCAAAGAAGTGAGTCTGGAGAGTTGGTCCTATATAAAACACGGATTCAAGGTAGATGTGTTTATCGAGCCAGACTTTTCTTTGTCTCATTGGTCAGAAAACCAAAGTTGAAACACAGAGAGGAGACAATTTTTGCATTGCACTTGTTATTCAGGTAATTTAGGATTTTAATGCTGAAAAATAAGGTGCCACGTATAACAAACACCTGCCAGAACTTTGAGATTAATTTCCAGACAGATGACATCACTTTAATGCAGATTAAACAAATTTAACAGCTTTGTGAAGATGTTTTTGATCTAATGTCCTTCTGGCAGTGTCGTACAATGCAAATGAAATGGCAGCTGATACATTATGGAAATGCTGCTGGATTCTATCCCTATGATGGACTTGGTGACATTAACTCTCTGTGTTCTGATTCCATGGTTGTCTGAGCAATTGTATCAGGAAGTTGAGCATGGAAGGACCGTTTATATTTAATAATTCCACTCCTTTTGAGGTATTCTGGCTTCCCTTATCTCATGTATGTAAATGAACAATGCAGATGATGGAAATCTGAAATAAAAACAGAAAATACTGGGAACATCAGGCAAGTCAGGAACATCTTTTTAAAAATGAAAAGAAGTAAATGTTTCAGGTCAAAGATAGGATACAGAGTAAGAAGCTTTTCCCCCATATATAAAAAATACAAGAGGGCATAGCTTTAAGATGAGAAGGACAAAGTTTAAAAGAGATGTGCGGGGCAAGTTTTTTTACACATTGTGTGGTGAGTGCCTGGAATGTGCTCTCAGGATGAGAATGATATGATAGCGGTATTCTAGGGACTTTTCGATCAACTTACAGATATGCAGGGAATGGAAGGATATGGATTATGTGTAAGCATTGGTCTTACTGTCAGGTTCGGCATCTTAGCTTTAAAACAACAGGTCCACATCTTCTCATTTTATCCTTGTAGGCCGTGGGCCGGACATCAAACACGTGTCTAGAATTTAACTTTCATGACCCATGACTGGTATCTATTTGAAATTTGGCACAGATTTAGGTAAAACTATACTAAATGTGACCCGTTGGGTCCCATGTTCACATGGGAGGGCTGGTCCCCAATGCAATATTCCACCGCTCCACCAATTCTAATATTGGTGGCCAGTGGGTGGGCACTAGTATGGGTGTTGTTGGCCAAAGGGACTGATTGCCAGAGGGCTAGTATGGACATTGTGGGCCGAATGGAATCTTGGGCTGGCAGCTCCGTCACTCAGGCCTGGTATGCTGGCAGCTCAGTCACTCAGACATGGTAGGCTGGCAGCTCAGTCACTCAGGCCTGTTGCGCTGGCAGCTCAGTCACTCAGGGCTGGTGGGCTGGCAGCTCAGTCACTCAGGGCTGGAGGGCTGGCAGCTGTCACTCATGACTGGTGGGCTGGCAGCTCAGTTACTCAGGGCAGGTGGGCTGGCAGCTCAGAAACTGCCAGAAATTCTGCCCAAAACAGGTGAGAGACTCTGTGAGCGAGAAGGGGGTGAGGGTGGAGAATCAATTTTAGACATTTTTCATATTTTTCTACAGATCACAGCAATGAAGGAGGAAAGTCTATCCTGGCCTGGATCTCACAGGGAGCCAATGAAGGGAGGGAGAAAAATACTGGGGTGAGGTTTAATACAGGGGGAATACTTACTGATGGGCTGAAGGGACTCCTCCTGGGCTAGTACAAGCCTGATGGGCTGAAGGGACTTAAAACAATGTGGCATCTCAATGTCAGGCACTTTTGTTGACTTTTTCTGGCCTGGCATGGGCCTTTTGGGCCAAAATGCTCCTCCTGGACTCTTTACGTTTGTGTGATTAAAGTCACCAGCCACGATAAAAACCCCATCAGGATGTGAGTTCTGTTGTTTGTTGATCGCATTTAGCAGGTAGCCCAGTGCTACATTGGCTTTGCCTCCGGAGCCAAGTACACGGCTGTAATAAAAACTACAGAAAACTGTCTTGGGAGATGGTAGAGTCTGCATTTAACTACCATAATTTCTAGGTCTGGTGAGCAATGTCTCTCAGTAACAGTTGCATCCGTAGTCCAGTTATTGTTCGTAAAAACAACCAGCCCCCCCGCCCCCCCCCACATTGTTTACCCGATTCGGTTCTGTCGTTGCGTTGCGGCCCGCTAGCTCGATAGCAGCATCAGGTATTCCAGGATGAAGCCTGGTCTCACTGATTATCAGAATACAACTATCCTGGATAGCTGATTGTGATAATAAACAGAGTCTTAGTTCGTCCATCTTGTTGTTAAGAGACCTGGCGTTGGAGGCAAAGAGGCTGGGGAGTGGTGGTCTGTGGTCCGTTTGCAGTCTCTCCGTCTACTGCGGTGACTGTTGGGGGAGGTTATCCATTGGGACGCTGGTGCTCTGCTGATCTCTGCTGGAATCTCGTGTGTATGTTGGAAAGTACACGGAACCCCCAGTTGTTGCGTCGTTCCAATAAAAGTTAGCAATTCTGGGGTGAAGTGAATCGTGTTTGGTCTATCCTGGCACAATTCCCACCAAACAAACAGAGATAAGATGAAAAAACAGTTCAATCTAGGAGAGCACACAGCCGCAGCGTCCTGGTGCGTAGTCATCTTTTCTCAAAAAAAAATAAAGTATTTTATGATATAAATGCTTGATGGCACCAAATATTGATATGTTTGCATACAGGCTCATTCACCAGTTGTAAAAGCATAGGGCATCACAGTGGCGAGAGGTACATTCTCGCTACACAGGGGAGGAATGTTCTTTTATGTGGTTTCTCCATTTTGCCTCATCAGTCGGGTCTTGCAATAAATTCAGCAAGATCCTGCTTCAGGATTCTCGTACTGTCTGACTGACCTACTGTCTGAGAGCCATGGTTTCCCGCAAATGTTGGGAATAATATTAGAACCTTATATGGGGTTTCTAAACATAAAACTTTGCTGGTTCAGCCTGGGACTCGGTGAACCAGCCTCTACATGATTAATCAATTCATTGCTTTACAGAATCTGTCAGGTCTCACCCTTTGATGTCCAGTTTATTAAGGATATTATTAACACAAGATCTCCCAGACCCAAGTACACGGAAGTATGGGATATTGACATTGTGTTAACACTTCTTCACCACAGGGCTCCAGCTATATCCCTATCTTTGGCTCGGCTCTCATAGGTAGTTATTCCGCTGGTGCCGCCCTCAGCGCACGGGTCCAGTCATTACATAAATTGCGACTGGACAGGATGGTTACACCTGCTATATATAATATTTCATGTTTACGATTTAGTTAAGCAGGGCAGCTCAGTGGTGCCAGGTCTCAAACTAGTTCTCATGGCATACCCCATGCACCTTCGGTTATGTGTGGTCACACATTTACAACATTATGTCAAGGTCATCTAGAGCCTTAGAGGCTCTGATACTAGCTATGTTGTTAGTTACAAAAAAATAAAAAATAAACCTCATAAGAAGGTATCAGTTCAGACCATCTCCAGGTGGTTAATACGGGGTTTTGGCTTATACAGAAGTAGATACTAATTTCTAATCTCACTCCACCAGGGCCGCTACAACATCAGCAGCAAGGGTTGAGTACGGTCCTCTGGACCACATCCTGCCGACTGCAGGATGATCTAATGAACGAGGTGTCCAACATTTTATTTTAACCCATTGCCAGACCAGGGGTATTTGCCAACTCTATTTTAGATTTTATTTATAGTTTCCCCTCGGATGAGAGAGGTTACTGTTATTTGTTCATTTATCAGCATCAGCATGTTTTAAATCTATGTCATGTCTGTATGCATTATGAATGTTTCCCTTATCTGTGGTCAATTGATGCAGTCGTGCGGACTCGTTTTTTCCACGGCATGAAATCACGGAGCTTCAAAATCTTCACGGAATCACGCACGTGACTCCAAAGTCAAATGGTAAGATTAAATGAGAACTTACCAGTTTGAAGTTTAATCTTTATTTTATGAGGAGTTACGATGAGGGATTACGTGCCCTCCGCTCCCATAAAGGTATCATAAAGGTCATCTGGTCGTTCTAGCCTTCTCGAATCTTACTATGTCACTTCTGATAACTACTGTTATCTGTGATTTGACACCGCTGCTTTGAAGATTGATGCACATGCGGGCTGGTGGGCTTCTTCACGTGATCCCTCATCGTAACTCCTCATAAAATAAAAATGAAACTTCAAACTGGTAAGTTCTCGTTTAATCTTACTATTAAACGCTCTGATTCAATTCTGGAAAACACTTCCGATGTCTCTAATAGGCAGAATAAATGCCATAAAAATGATTTTTCTCCCTCAAATTTTGACTCCCAGATTTCAAATTTTATTTGGGATTATAAATCACATAGAATTCACAAAAGACATCTATGTAAACCCAAAGAAATTGGTGGATTGGCGCTCCCCAATTTCTTATACTTTTATTGGGCAGCGAATATTAAAAATGTAATTCACTGGCTGGATAATTCATGTCAACAGGTAGATTGGTTATTAATGAAGAGAGAGGATTGCTTGCCTTTTAATATAGGTGCGATCCTTCTCTTACCAATAAAGTTGATGAACACAATATACAAGAAAAATCCGATTATTCATAGTACTTTATGGATTTGGAGACAAGTAAAATTTATTAAACTAAGAAATCTATCTTTTCTCTCCCCAATAGCTAATAACCCGTCGTTCAAACCATCTATTATAGATAAAATGTTTACCCATTGGGAAAGACTAGGAATTCAAAAGCTTGGAGATTTGTACGAAATGGGAAACCTCTTGTCATTCCAGAAATTACAGTCGAAATACAGTCTGAAAGGTAATCAATATTTGAGATATCTTCAAATTAGAGATTATTTGAAAACATATACCCACGAATACCAAACTCTATTGCCAGATATATTAGATGAAAGTATGAATAGAAATGCAGATTCAAATAATTTAAAATCATACGTACAATATCCTTTATCCTTTTGAATATAGAAACTCCATCATCAGATGTAATTTAGATTGGGAACAGAGAGTGGGAACAGGAATTAAGCTTAAAAATTCCCAAAGACAGATGGGAAAAATAAATTTTATATGTACATAATTGTTCAATTAATTTAAGACATATTCTAATCCAATTTAAAATACTACACAGACTATATTACTCAAAAACTAAACTGAACAAAATGTTTCCAAATGTATCTCCCATCTGCGACAAATGCTCATCTCAAGAAGCAACGATAACACACTCCTTCGCCTCTTGTATAAAACTTCACAAATTTTGGAAAGGAATCTGAAATCTTCTCAAAATTATTAAAAACAAAACTGGACCTCCATCATGGAATAGATTATTTTTGGAACAATAGGAGTCTGCATGGAGCTATCAATATTTCAAAGACGTTTCCTTAATTATGGCCTGATAATGGCAAAAAACCTCTTACTTACATTTTGTCAAAATGCTTCTACCCCAACTCTCAAAATGTGGATTACAAGCATGTCTGAGATGCTACATCTTGAAGATATGAGACTCGTCTTAGCAGAGCAAAGAGGAAAATCAGAGCAATTTTCAAAGATATGGTCTCCTTTTATTGATTCATTACAAGTATAATATGGTGCAACGCAATTCTGGAATTAAACCGATTTTATGGACAGGGTGATGGGTGTGGTGAGAAATGAAGTAGGTATATCAACACGTAATGTTCCCTTTGTTTTGTTTTTCTTCTTTTCACTATTTCTTTCATTTTCTTCCTTTCTCGCTCTTTCTCTATTTCTTTTTTGTTAAATTTAAAATGGAAGATGTACAATAAATGCATTTTGTCATATGCTGTGTTTATATTACTGTACACTGCTTGTAATAAAAATATTAATTAAAAAAAAAAAAAATGTCTTGGAACGGTCTCCTGTTTGGAGAACATTGTTGTGATGTACGTAATATAATTAGCATATATTATATGTCTTGTGTGAGGGGACGCATGCACTGGGGGTCACTCAACGTGGTGTCCTGGAATAAAGAAGCTTGTTAGATTACTCCCGTATCTGAGTGTTCTTTTAAGTCAGTTCCAAGCACCCAAATACACAACAATTGGCAACGAGGATGGGATAGAGTTTGCAAACTCATCCTTTAAATACAGTGCAGGACTGTTTTGCAACATGCAGGATTGTTTAATAGTTTAAACAGTAGATACGGAGTTGTGTCGCAGTTGTTTGTGAGCTGGACATGAGAGGCCTGCAGATCCTTCTATGCAGGGAACTGTCGTTTAAAACATCAGCTGTACAAGTCGGCAAGTTTGTCAGGCTATCTCTATGTTGTGTCTGCATGGCAAGATGTCATCCTTCAGATTGTTACACATTTCAGACTGAGTTTTTTTGTCGAATTCTTCAAGCAGAATAGTTTTAGGTGAATTGTTACACCAAAACACAAAACAATTGGCGACGATGATAAAAGAACAGAAAAGGAAAGAAGAAGGACTGTCAAGTAAATAAAAAGTTAAACAGAAGAGGTTGTGTTTGGAAACAAAGTGGAATGGCACCAAGCAAAAAGAGTTGGCGCCAAATGGTTTTGAATTGGCACCAAAGAATAGAAAGGTCGGAACAGGAAGCAAGGAAAACAAGTGGGGCAGTAAGTGAGTGTCACCGAAGAATGCAGTCGAAAGCTGGAAGCCTAACCAGCAGGACAGCAACGGTGTCAACTTACCTGGAATGGTTTCCAGGGCTGTGCAGCCATGGCAAAGGGGCAGAAGAGGCCCAGCAGCTGCCACCGACTTCGGGTGAGTTCCAGGGCCGTGTACTATGCAGGCTACGGACAGGACCGGTGACCGCCACAGACTGCGGACGTTTTCCAGGGCTATGTAGCCCACAGCCAGGCACAGGAGCCGCCACCGATGTCGAGTGAGGGCCTAGTACCGGGTAGGCCACGGACAGGTTCGAAGAAGCCACCGTCGAAACGGAGTCAGCCGACTGGGAGAAGAGTCAGCCCGGTTGAGGGAGAAAGCCGGCTGCATGAGAAACAGACCAGCAGAGTAAAAAAAAATGGCCGCGAGAGAAGCGGACCGGCCGAGGGAAAAAAGCCCGGCCGCGAGAGAAGCGGACCGGTTGTGAGAGAAAGCCCGGTCGCAAGAGACGGCTGTGAGCAGAGAAAGCCCGGTCTCAGGAGACGGCCGAAAGTGGAGAAAGCCCGGTCGCGAGAGAAAGCCGGCTGAGAGAGAAGCGGGTCCGCGCGAGAGAAGCGGGACACAGCGCTTAGCCAGCCCCTGACGGCGGGACACAGTCCCGATGCTTGGAACAGCAGGGACTAGCAGCAGTAACTAGCATCGACTCACCTTCCGCAGGACGTCCACGGGAGCCAGCGACGAGCCAAGCAGTGGGTCCAGTAGCAGCCGGGAGGGCTTTGGAGACAGCGGGTAGGCAAGTCGGCGGAGCAGCGGGTCGACTGGACAGTGAACCAGTGGAGGCAACAGCAACGGCTGAGCCAGCGGCAGCAACGAAGGTCCGGAGTGGCCAGCGGTATATAAAAATAACGGTGAAGTCTGGGGGAGCCAGCTAAAGCAGCAGCGGAGGTCTGGTGAGGCCACCAGCAAAAGTACTGGGCGGGACAGCTCCAGAGGTCGAGGATGCACCAGAGTCCACAGGCCGACAAGCTAGACCGGTGGAACCCTTCAAAGTAAAAGCTGGACCGGTGAAATCATTCACAAAAAAATCCCTGTTGAATGTAATCCAGTATTCACTATTCCCTCACAGTAAAATCAGGACTGTTTGAATGTAATGCATTGGTCACTGTTATTAATAGTAAATCTGTGTCCATAGAAGGAATATGGTTTAAAATGTTCTAGTTGGCTATTAACATGAAATGGTGGTTAATAGTATAAATCTATTATTATGAGAATTGGTAATAGTCAGTGGGCTGGATCACTTCTTAGTGTGTAAAAGGATTAAGTCTAGTGCAGGAAACACAGTGAGGGAACAGAACATAGTGCACCTGAATAGCAACAGGTAGCATGGCTTTTCAAATTGTAGGAAACGTGCCCCAGTTAGATTCTGGGTGTAATTTTGAGAAATGGTCCGAAGTTTTGGAGACTTGTTTTATTTCCAATGATATCACTGCAGAGGAGAAGAAGAGAGCATGGTTAATATTAGGCTTACGAAGAGAGGGTTATCAGACCTTACGTATGTTACTGCAGCCAGCAAAGCCCGCAGACAAAATGTATGAGGAGTGTAAGGAGGCATTAATGGCTCATTTCTCGCCAAAACCACCAAGGGCATCCAGAGGCAAGGAGCCTGAACTAAAGAGGGCAGGGAGTCCCTCAAATGACAAAAGTCAAGGGCAATGTGACAAAAGTGAAGGACAAAGTGACAAAGGTCCAGTGCCAAGTGATGAAGGTCAAGTGCAAAAGGCCAAAGGTCAAAGGCAAAGGGACAAGAGTCAAATGCAAAGGGACATTGCCATCCACAGGGCAACCCTAACTACTCAAGCTGCATTCAGGGGTATGAAGGTACGGAGAGAGATCCGGAACAAACAGAAGGCAGCAACGGTAATACAAGCCGCATTTAGAAGGCACAGAGTATACCGTCCATACAGGGCAATGAAATCAGCAGCTATAAAATTACAAACCCATTATAGGGCACACCTTCAAATGGAAAGTGATCGCAAGACTTACATGAAGGTACGCAGAATCGTTGTATTGCTTCAGGCTGCCTACTGATGAATGCTTGTTCAAAAGCAACTGTGGTGCATGCACAAATCTGCCAAGGTCATACAGACCTATTATCAGATGCATAAACAGCGTCAGTATTTCATGAAACTACGCTGGTCTGCCCTTGCGGTACAGCAACGATACAGAGCTTGCCAGATAAGAGATGTCCAAGTGAGATATTATAATAGTTTGAGAAAAGCAGTGGTTTGTATTCAGGCCTTCTACCGCGGGATTAAAGCCAGAGAATTGGTTGAGAAAATCAAGGCAGCATTCCATATTAAGTCAGTCTTAATGATGTGCATTACAACAAAACAGTTCTCGATGCAAAAGGCGGCTGTAGTCACTCTGCAAGCTGCATACCGTGGTTACCGATCAAGGGTACGCTACAGAGCTATGCAACAAACATTCTTTTCGATCCAGAGATGGTACAAAGCATGCAAAATACACAAATTTAACATCCACCACAGTGAGTTCACCAGGCATCTCCTCACTGTGATGGAGGCAAAAGTATTAAAGTCTCTGTCTCTTCCATCCTTGTTGTCCCTCTACGCTGAGGCGATCCAGGCCTCCGATGTTGTGACCCCGCTGAGTGATGGTAGGTCCCACAGCCAAATCTAAGCTCCGCGAACGGGCCTGGGGTGGTTGAAGCTGCCGCTCTCCAGTCCAGCGGACAAAGCTGTTGCCGTGAGATCTCCGGAAAAACAGGTCACCAACCTGTGACCTGCGAGCTCCCGACGATATCATCCACTGGGCCCGCGGCTGAGTCCACCGGGCCCGCGGCCGAGCCTCGAGGTCGGGTCACCGCCATCTAAACTCCAGCTCCGAAGTCGAGTTGCCGCTGCCGCTGGCGCCGGAACGCTGCCCCAGCTCTGAGGCCGAGTTGGGTCGCCACTGCCGCCGCCAAAGCTCCGAGGCCAAGTCGGTCACCGCTGCCGCTGCTGCCTCCACAGATCCGAGGCCGAGTCAGGTGGCCGCTGCCGCCGCCACAGCTCCGAGGCCGAGTCGGGTTGCCGCTGCCACCAAAACGCTGCTACAGCTCCGAGGCTGCCAGCTCCGCCATTAGGCCTTGGCGCAGACGGAGACGGAGACGGGGGATACGACAAGAAAGGTTGCATTCCCCCCCCCGAAGGAAGAGACTAAAAACATGTTTCTCTCCCCCCCCCCCCACACTGATACACAACCTAATAAACCAAAATTAACTAAAACAGGACAAAAGAACAACAAAAAAAGAAAAAAACAGATGGACTGCAGGCAAGCCACAGCCGCTAATGCAGCGTCGCTATATGGAGCTTCCTTCACTGAGCAATGGACAAATGGTTATGCATTGCAGAATGTTATTATACAACAAGAGCAGATAAATACTCAGTGCCAGGAAATTGAGCAACAGAGGAAGCTGCTAGAAATCAAATACAGTGGCTTGCAAAAGTATTCATACCCCTTAAACTTTTCCACATTTTGTCACGTTAAAACCACAAATGTAAATTTCTTGTATTGGGACTTTATGTGATAGACCAACACAAAGTGGCGCATAATTGTGAAGTGGAAGGAAAATGATACATTGTTTCAAATTTTTATTACAAATAAAAAACTGAAAAGTGTGGCATGCAAAAGTATTCAGCCCCCTTTACTCTGATACCCCTAAATAAAATCCAGTGCAACCAATTGCCTTCAGAAGTCACCTAATTAGTAAATAGAGTCCACTTGTGTGTAATCTAATCTCAGTATAAATACAGCTGTTCTGTGAAGGCCTCAGAGGGTTGTTAGAGAACATTAGTGAACAAACAATATTCCTTGGGCATCATGAAGCCCAAGGAACACACCAGACAGGTCAGGGATAAAGTTGTGGAGAAGTTTAAAGCAGGGTTAGGTTATAAAAAAATATCCCAAGCTTTGAACATCTCACGGAACACTGTTCAATCCATCATCCGAAAATGGAAAGAGTATGGCACAACTGCAAACCTACCAAGACATGGCCGTCCACCTAAACTGACAGGCCGGGCAAGGAGAGCATTGATCAGAGAAGCAGCCAAGAGGCCCATGGTAATTCTGGGGAAGCTGCAGAGATCCACAGCTCAGGTGGGAGAATCTGTCCACAGGACAACTATTTGTCATGCACTCCACAAATCAGGCCTTTATGGAAGAGTGGCAAGAAGAAAGCCATTGTTGATACAAAGCCATAAGAAGTCTCGTTTGCAGTTTGCCACAAGCCATGTGGGGGACACAGCAAACATGTGGAGGAAGGTGCTCTGGTCTGATGAGACCAAAATTGAAGTTTTTGACCTAAATGCAAAACGCTATGTGTGGTGGAAAACTAACACTGCACATCACCCTGAACACACCATCCCCACTGTGTAACATGGTGGTGCAGCATCATGCTGTGGGGATGCTTTTCTTCAGCAGGGACAGGGAAGCTGGTTAGAGTTCATGGGAAGATGGATGGAGCCAAATACAGTGCAATCTTGGAAGAAAACCTGTTAGAGTCTGCAACAGACTTGAGACTGGGGCGGAGGTTCACCTTCCAGCAGGCCAACGACCCTAAACATACAGCCAGAGCTACAATGGAATGGTTTAGATCAAAGCATATTCATGTGTTAGAATGGCCCAGACCTAAATCCAATTGAGAATCTCTGGCAAGACTTGAAAATTGCTGTTCACAGACGCTCTCCATCCAATCTGACTGAGCTTGAGCTATATTGCAAAGAACAATGGGCAAAAATGTCAGTCTCTAGATGTGCAAAGCTGGTAGAGACATACCCCAAAAGACTTGCAGCTGTAATTGCAGCGAAAGGTGGTTCTACAAAGTATTGACTCAGGGGGGCTGAATACTTTTGCACGCCACACTTTTCAGTTTTTTATTTGTAATAAAATTTGGAAACCATGTATCATTTTCCTTCCACTTCACAATTATGCACCACTTTGTGTTGGTATATCACATAAAATCCCAATAAAATACATTTACGTTTGTGGTTGTAACGTGACAACATTTGGAAAAGTTCAAGGGGTATAAATACTTTTGCAAGCCACTGTATGTGTCAGATCCCACCTACAAATAAGGAACAGAAATGAGAAAATGTTAACTTTAGCAGAATATCAGGAACAGGAAGAAAACTGCAAATTCGATTAGGATTTTTAAAAAGGGAAGAGGCAGAGATACAGGTAGAGCTAGAGTTATTAGAAAGAGTGCGCTATTTACACAGAAGGGAACGGAAAAGGACACACATAAAGCAAGGGGTAATGTATTTGGTTTAAGGAAGACGAGTGGAATGAACCCTAATAAGTGCTAAGTTTAGATACGATTATTACAGTTATGGGGATATAATGTAAGACGACTGTAATAATATAATTTTGCAACAGTGTTTTAATCAATTATATTTAATGTAATAGAAATGGTGTTATTCGCCTCCAAGTTAAAGGGGGAGCAGTGTAATGTATATAATGTAAATGGGGTTACCTGCCTCTAAGTTAAAGGGGGAGCAGTGTGATGTATGTAATATAATTAGCATATGTTATGTCTAGTGCGAGGGGACCCATGCGCTGAGGGAGACTCAAGGTGGTGTCCTAGAATAAAGAAGCTTGTTAGTTTACTCCTGTATCTGAGTGTTCATTTAAGTCAGTTCCAAGCACCCAAATACACAATATACTTTAGTAGAGTTGGGTATTCAAAGTATTCTTATTCAGAGCTTAATCTGCAGTTCACTCTCTTGCAAAAACTAGATGACAACTTACTGAAATTTCACAGTAATCATCAATCATACTGTCATGGTTAATTATAGTGTAGATAATCATGTGAGGTTATTTGTATTATTGTTTTGAAAGTTAAAATCTCTTGCACTAAGCTTCCTCTCTGCGTGATCCCAGTGCTACCTGCCTAGCTAGCCTGAAACAAAGTGTGTGATTGGTCAATTGGCGCCCCACTCAATGTCAAATGTGCTTTGATTGGACATTGACTACTCAGAAAATTTGAGGTTTTTTCCATATTTAAAAAAAATTTGCAGTTTTCTTTCTTGATGAATTTCAGTTAAGATTTCTATAATATTTTGACACAATATGTTATAAATACAGGTAGATATGGGATGTGGGTCACAAAATGAAACAAGAAAGCACCTCGGCCCATGATCTATTGGGCAAGGGGATAAAATGGGCAAAATCTGATCCATTGACTCTCTCTAATGGAAATAAGCAGGAACTGAGACAAGGGAAAAATGGATATGCTCTGGTTAATATTCCACTTATGTCTATAATGTCTCTGACAACCCTCTCCATCTCAGTTGGCGCGTTGGCCTGTCTTGTGGATCGGATTCAAAGATGGGGACTTGGATGTTGGTGGACGAGAAAAACCACTCCCCCACCACTCACAAACCGATGCCATTATTGACCATCCTCACTGGTGACTCCACCTTCCCCAGAGCTCGCCGTCCAGCAACAGTTAACACACACGTCCATTTAATTGTCTGCTGCAGGGTCTCAGGCTTCCTCACATTCAGCTCAGAACAAAACAATGTTTGCATAATATATAACCTGAATTCATTTCTCAGACACAATATTCAAAATAGTCTTCAGAAAACAATATAAAAAGGTTTAAATTCAGGGCTCAGACACCAGATCCAGCTGAAGGTATGGAGAGTGATTGGGTGCATCCAACAGTGACCAGAACGGAGCACAAGATGCTGAGACTCTGTTTAACTCTCTCTGTCCTCCTGGGGCTGCAGGTTGCAGGAACAGGAGCAGATGAACGTATGACAGAGGCGAGCAAGAGCATGATGTGTTATGCTCTCCCAACAGTCAAGGTGTATGATATAAGTACTTTTGGGAATTATCAGGTATGGATGGTGGGGAAGAGAGGATATTTACCGTTCCACACTCAGTTCAGGGTCAAATTCGTCCATAGTTTGAAACCTGATCCCAGAAATCCTCTGTTGTACGTTGTTCTGTGTTGTGGAGCTCACCCTGACAGACCAGGATGGACCTTGGACTCAGTTTGCTGAGTATCTTCCCTTCCACACTCCTCACTCCCTCTGGAGTTTATCCCAGAGAGAATGGGGAGTAAGGAATATTTCCTGTACACTGACTGCACAATTATTTCCACTTTCAGTCTAAGAAATTATGTCACAGCTGAAATTAAAAATGTGTTGAAGGCCCGACAACAGTTTAACATGAATGAAGATGTTTGTTCTGTGGATTGATGAACGTGAAGTCTGCCAATATTTAAAAAAACACAACAAACAATATGATCATTTGGAACATTTTTTGTTCAATAATACAGGATGGTGCAGGGAGTGGGGGGAACAGAGGTGGGGAATGGTGGGGTCAAGGCTACAGAGACAACCTGTGGGCCAGTGTGGTCTGTGAGGTTATAATAACCACACTCAGGGTGTCCCATCTGCAGGTTGTGTTGAGTGTAGACTCGTCTGTAGACTCAGACTCCTACATGTCTGGGTGCACCACAGACAACGAGAGAACAGGTCCAATGTATCACGCTTGATGGTGAAGGGGACGGAGGATCTGTCGGGCCAGTTGCCAAAGAGCATGGCCTTGCTCTTCCTGCGGTTCAGCCTGGCTCCCGTGGTCGACTCAAACTGGTCGCAGATACTAATCAGTCTGCGGACTGACCCTGGATCTGAGTAGAAGACAGCAACATCGTCCATGTACAGGGAGGTTTTTACTTGAATGCCCCCACTGCCTGGCAATGTCACTCCTCTTATGCTTGCATCCTTCCTGATGGATTCGGCAAAAGGTTCAATACAGCAGACAAACAAGACAGGAGAGAGAGGGCAATCCTGCCTGACTCCAGACCTTACAGGGAAACTATCTGATTCCCACCCATTGATTTGGACTGCACTATGGATGTTGGTGTAGAGCAGTTTGATCCAACTTTGGATTCCTTCCCCAAAACCCATTTTGGAGAGCATGTCCCTCATGTACGTGTGCGATATCCTGTCGAAGGCCTTCTCCTGGTCCAAGCTGACTAGGCAGGCGTCCATCTGTCTGTCCTGCTCGTACAATGGTATCTCTCAGCAGCGCTAGGCTGTCTGAGATTTTCCTGCCAGGTACAGCACAGGTTTGGTCCGGGTGGATCACATGTCCCAGAGCAGACTTGACCAGGTTGGCGATGGTCTTAGACAGGATCGTGTAGTCTACATTCAATAATGTTATGGGTCTCCAATTCTTTATATCCTTCATCCCCTTCCGCTTGTAGATTAGGGTGATGCTGCCCTTCCTCATGGAATCTGACATGCTGCCAGCTAGAAGCATCATTGTACACTTCTAGTAGGTCCGGGCCCATCCAGTCCGCCATCAAGCCTGACTTTTTGAGGGTTCTGGGGATCTGGTTCGGGGGGGGCTGAGGCATGTAACAAGAATTGGCTGGATTGGATAGCCAGGGTGGGGAAGAAGCTGGAGCTGTGGAGGCAACGTTCCCTCTCCATAACGGGTAAAAATTTGGTCATCATGTGTGAGGTGCTCTTGGGGCTACTGTACTTGCTTTGATTGCAAGTGTGGCCTGTTCCTCCCTCCTATGCCACAGGGATCACCCGGGCCATCTTCCAGTTCATCTGGGGGTTGAAGATAGACCGGGTGCAACAGGCCACAACGTACAAGTCAGCAGACAACAGGGGTAAAAGCGTGCCCAACGTCGCCCTCACCCTCACCTTCGTGTGTGGCTGCATCAGGCGGAGTGTGGAGCCAAGGCACGTGGGCACCAAGTGTCACTACCTGCTGAGGTTCTACCTGTCCCCGGTGTTGCGAAGGATGGGCCTGGCGCAGATGCCACGCAATGTGCCAGTTAGCTGGACATTGCCGCCCCATCTGTTGTCTGTGGAAAGGTTCAACCGGACCAACACCTTTGACCACATGTTCATTGGGCAGTAGTCAGCACGGAATGTCCTGCAGGCACTGCAGGGAAAGGACTCTATGGACCCGGTGGCGTGGTTCCCTGAGCAGACTGCCCAGCTTGTCTGGCAAAATGCCTCATCGCCAGAACTCGCCAACAAGTACCAAGACCTGGCTTGGCTGGCGGTGAGGGGAGCCCTCCCAGTCAGATCCTTCCTGCACCATCGGAACCTCACTGCCAGCGCACGCTGCCCTCGGGACGGCTGCTATGGAGAGGAGACGGCTGCCCACCTCTTTGTAGAGTGTGGTTTTGCAAAAAGAGTCTGGAGAAGTATGCAAGGGTCCCTGGCACGCTTTATCCCGAACAGCTCCGTCACAGAGGACTCTGTGATTTATGGACTGTTCCCAGCGACACATTCAGAGACTGACATCGAGTGCTGCTGGAAGGTCATCAACTCAGTGAAAGACGCTCTTTGGTCTGCCCGAGCGTTGTTCACCACCCAGCGGAGCGAGATGTCCGTCAGGGAATGTTGCCAACTTGCCCACGGCAGACTGCAGGAGTACGTGCTGAGGGACGCACTGAAGCTCGGTGCAGCCAGCGCCAAGGCTCGGTGGGGGAGGGCCACAGTCTAGGGCCCTTCCTCTGCTGGACATGGGGGGCACGGTATGGTGGAGATGCACTTCAAAATAAGGGAAGGTATCCCACGCCAGTAGGCCACATGAGTGGCATGGGTGGGGGACAGATTTGTGGAATTTGAAAAATGTATAAACTGTATGGAACAATTTGTATATCATCCGAAAATGTCGGATAAATTTTCCGCATGCTTCATGTATTATATATTTTTATTACTTGAATAAAGTCTATTTTGAAATTTAAAAAAAAGGTCCAATGTATCACCACAGCCCAGAACTGACAGTGCAGACACTGCCTCACCAGTAGAACCCCATTCCCCACTTCACCCCATCCTTACCAGCTGTGGCGTAGACCCCACTCCCTCTGGGGAATGGGCTCAGACTCTTCACACTCACCCCACACTGGAACCTTTCTGTTTCCAGAGCAGCCTTTCATCCAATGTGGAAAGCTGGGGAACCTTCTGCTTCTTTCAGCAAATTTGACAGAATATAGGGAATGCAAATATTCCAGTGTTTCTGTAAATTCAACACATTCTCTCAGTTGTTCAGTCCAGGCATGAAGCCTGCAAACTCATCAGACTCCCAAATCACAGTTCCCAACACAGATGCTGCCCCTGAACTTCACCACTATTCCATTGACTCCTCAATTTCCTTTCATCACTCTAGAATTATGCAGAGGTCACTTTAACAAATGTGCAGTGGCTTTATACGTTTGTTAAAGGAACGGATTTGAAGACTAAAACAAATATCGCCTTGGCCAGATTTTTTGATTATTCACATTTTAATAATGCTGCAGGTACGTTAGATGTTTGTTCAATGTAACAGCATGGAACGTGGCTTATGTCTCAGTGTCTGACTCATGTTACTTATTTCAAACTAGTGTGCAGGCAGGCAGACAGGATCCACATTTGGTCACCAGATGGTTTTCTGTGCTTCATTGAGAGATTGAAGGACACAGTACAGAAGGAGGCCAGTCGGCCCTTCCTGTCCATACTGGGCAAAAGCGGCAAACTCAACTCTTCCCAATTTCAATTCTATCACTCCCTTCCTGTGGTACGGTGACCAGAATTGTACACAGTTCTTCAGTTGTGACTTAATTCATTATCCATACATTTCCAGGTAGTGCTGAGCTGACAAGGGAATTCAGCTGTGCAGGTACACCGGCTGGTGTTCCATTGGGGGAGTTCTAAAATCCGCAATCTGCTGTATGTGTGTGTCTGCGTTTATACATGTGTGTGTGTATGTTTATGCGGGTGTGCCTGTGTGGGTGTGTGTGTGCGTGTCCGAGTGTGCGTGCATATGATTCTAAGTGTGCGTGTGTGCATATATCTGAGTGATCCATCAGTGTCTGTCATCTTTCATCCTGAACATTCAGGTTATGCCAGGTGGGTTGTTTTTTATTCAATTTTTATTCCGTTATTTCAGTTAGTTGTTTATTCTTTTGACACGTCTCCACATGGTCTTCCTGACAACGCTACACTCAAGCACAATGGGACTGTGGTGAGTGGGCTGGTCCACACGGGTAGGGACATCATTAGCGGTGGTAAGAATGAGTTGGCTCCTGACTCACAACCTTCACTCCCTCTCCTGAAGTCACCACCATTCTCCACATCGACAGGTTCAGCTGGAGACTGGATGTGACCGACACTCATTTCCACCTGACCCGATCTCTGGTGAGGGTTCAGTACCTGCAAACTAACATTGTTAACAATCCCTTTGCCAAACTTGCTGCTTTGTATTAGAACAATTACTGATGAAAATATACTTGCTTGTGTTGTTGAGGAATGACATGGTAAATAGGTGGAAGAGTAGGCCATTCGGCCCTTCGAGCAAGCACCGCCATTCACTGTGATCATGGCTGAACATCCACAATCAGTACCCCGTTCCTGCCTTCTCCCCATATCCCTTTATTTTAGTGCATGATGTTTGGTTTGTGCTTTTCTGAATCTGCATCGCATCCAAATAAAGAAAGTGTTCAATGAAAATTTAAAAAAAGCTACAAATGGCGGAAATCTGAAATAAACAGAAATGCTGGAAAAACTCAGCAGGTCAGGCAGCGTTTGTGGAAAGATAAACAGTTAACATTTAAGGTTTGAGACTCATTTGTGTAGGAAGGAACTGCAGACGCTGGTTTACACTGAAGATAGACACAAAATGCTGGAGCAACTCAGTGGGTCAGTCAGCACCTCTGGAGAAAAGGAATAGGTGATGTTTTGGGTCGAGACCCTTCTTCAGAATCTTTTGGCATCCTTGTTAGCCACGGGTGAGGAAGCAGAATACTAGAAGGTGGCCATTGCTGTGCCTTTGTTTCACAAGTGAGGTGACGACAAGCAGGGGACTACCCGCTGGTGAGCCTGACAGCATTGTTGAGAACGTTACTGCAGGGCAGTCTGAGAGACAGGATCTCGCAGTATTTGCAAAGGCAAGGACTGACTAGGGATAGTCAGCATGGCTTTGTGCATGGGGAATGAAGTCTTACAAATTTGATTGTGTTTATTGAAAAGTGACCAAGGAGATTGGTGAAAGTTTAGTTTAGTTTAGATGTACAGCGCAGAATCAAGCCCTTCTGACCCCGAGTCCGTACCGACCAGCGATCCCTGCACACCAACACTGACACACACCAGGGACAATTTACATTTTTTTTAAATTAAGCCAATTAACCTAGAAACATGTAAGTCTTTGGAGTGATGTAGGAAACTGAGGGTCCCAGAAAAAACCCACGCGGTCACAGGGTGAACGTACAAACTCTATACAGACAGCACCCATAGTCGGGATTGAACCTGGGTGACTGGCATTGTAAGCGGTGTAAGGCAGTAACTCTACCGCTGTGCCACCGTGCCGTCCAATTGAGTTCAATTGATTAAATTCAATCTGCCATTTCTCGGTTCATTTCTGGAACTGATCCATATCCCACTGTATACTTTAACAATATTTCTCACTGTCTGCAACTGCATCAGTTCTGGTGTTGCCTGCACAATCCATGTTGGCAACATCCACTGTTCTACTCTCATTCTCAATCTAAGTTCATAAGACATTATCTGCCATGGACAACGACACACTTACTGACCCAAATAAGCCCATCCAAATTAGGGTAAATCCTATCTCCAATGGCTTCCCGGCCAGTGATGAGAGGCTAACCAACCTATATTGTCCTAGATTATCTCAACTTCCCATCTTAAACAGAGAAATAACATTGGTTACTCTCCAGTCCTTCCGGGCTTCACCTGTGGCTAGAGATAATACAAAGATCTTCATCGAGCTTCCTACTTGCTCCTCTCTGGCCTCTCTCAATAACCTGGCTCCTAACAGGCCATTATCCCCCATAATGTTCTTCACGAGCCCCAATACCTCTTCCTTCTTGGTTTCAAACTGCACTCCCATTTCTGAAAACATTTCCTGACCCGAAGTGTTGCGATCCATGTTCTCAGTGGTTCAATGGTTTCTTTATTGTCACGTGTACCAGGTACAGTGAAATAAATGATTTTGCATGCAGTTCACCAAGACTATTCCCATATATAAGCACAATCACCCTTGTTAGTACATTAGTTATCCATAATTCTCCAGGGATGCTGCCTGACCAATTGAGTTATTCCATCATTTTGTAAACCAATATCTGTAATTCATTGCATAATATTAGTATTCTCCGTACAGATGTCACTGTTTTCCATGTTCCTTTTCTGAGTGAATATTGATGCAAAGTTATTGTTTACTACCTCATCTACATCCTCTGACTCCAAGCATGTATTCCTTCCTTTATTCTTGAGTAAAATGACCTTCTGCCTTTTTACCCTCTTCTTTTACTGTACATACAAGAAACCTTGGGATTTTCTTTAATTCAACTTGCCAATGACATTTCATGGCCCGTTAAGCTTTTCTAATTGCCTGTTTGTGTACTTTCCTGAGTGCTTTATATTCTTCAAAGGAAGAGTATGTAAGGTTTAACTCAGTGGAGAGAAGGAATGGGTGACGTTTTGGGTCAAGACCCTTCTCAACCCAAAACATCACCCATTCCTTCTTTTCAGTGATGCTGCAAGTCCCACTGAGTTACTCCAGCATTTTGTGTCTATCTCAGTGTAAACCAGCATCTGCAGTTTCTTCCTAAACATCTTGAAACTTATGGACACAAGGTGCTGGATTAACGCAGCGGGTCAAGTAGCATCTATGAAGTCTGAAGAAGGGTTCCTACTTGAAACATCACCTGTCCATGTTCTCCTGAGGTGCTGCCTGACCCCCTGTATTACTCTAGCACTTTGTGTCTTTTGTTGTAAGCCAGCATCTACAGTTCCTTGTTTCTACTTATGGAGTTTTCATTACTGTTCACTAAATACTGTTCCACTGTAACACAGTCCTGTGTTGACAATAAACTAATCTGGGATCTGGTAACATCCCTGAATCACTCCATCCCAGATAACGTCTGCACCTTCTGCAGCGTCATCACACCTTTTCCACAGTAATATGCCTCCACATCCCCGGTATTTCCATTTGCCCTTCCCCACCAAAAGAACATCTTGCTGCCTTGGCCTAATTCCTTCCTCACCTCTAGTTTCTACAGAATTATCATCAGCTTCACAAGATTCCAGTACCTGATTTGCTCGAGCTTTAGGCAGGACATAATATCTGTCAGCCATTGTGTATGAGTGGGCGGGGTAAGTTCCGTCCACCTGAGCAGGATTGTTTGCCGAGCCAGAAGAGAGGCAAAAGGTATAGTGCGGCATTTATCTGCAGTTAATCTAAACTCCTCACCAGTGACCCCAAAAAGAGTGTTTAGACACTTTGGTTCCAATTTGATGTTTAACACCTGAGATAATGCATGAAAGACCTCTTGCCAGAACTTGTTAAGGCTGGGGCATGACCAATACATATGGATAAGAGATGCTTCAGAAATTTTACATCTAACACAGAATGGACTAACCTCAGGGTAAGTAGTAGATAATTTGGCTTTTGAGATATGAGCCCTATGTACCACTTTGAATTGGATCAGGCAGTGACGAGCACATAGAGAGGTGGAATTAACCAGTTTAAGAATGGAACTCCATGTATCTTCCGAGAGAGAGAAGCCCAAGTCTTCCTCCCATGCTGTCTTGAGCTTGTCAACGATTGGGTGCACGATTTAGATCCAACATCCTGCCATATAACGCTAGAACAAGTCTATTCTGAGATGGGTTAAAAGAAAGAACTGTATCAACAAGGGTTGTATCTGTTGGTATAGAAGAGCTGGGCAGTTTATAGAACACATAATGTCTTATTTGCAGTTATCGGAAAAAATCCGATTTTAGAAGGTTGAATTTGTTGCTTAATTGTTCAAATGATGCTACAGTGTTACCCATAAACAGGTCCTTGAAGCGCACAATACCCTTCCTATGCCATTCTTTAAAGACAGAGTCCTGAGTTGATGGTTTAAAAAGGTGGTTTGATGCAATAGGGCTCAGTAGAGAAAAGTTATGCAACCCAAAATATTTCCTGAATTGAACCCATATCCTCAAAGAGTGTTTGACCACTGGATTTTTTACAGATTTAATTGAGGGGAGTGGAAGTGAAGAACCAAGCAGTGCAGGTATGGATGTATTATCATCTGTGTGTAATTCCATGGCTACCCAGTCAGGGCAATCGGGCTGGCTGTGAAAGAAAGACCAAATTGCAAGGCAGAACAGGTTATCAGCCCGTTTACCTCTCCATATATTGGAGGAAATAACTGGGTCAAGACGGTCAAAGAAGCACCTGCGAATAAAAACTGATAAGGCCTGAAAAGGTACAAACATTTTGGTAAAATCATTTTGATTGAATTTATCCAGCCGACAAGTAACATAGAAGTTTCGGGGTAACGTGAGGGGGAACTTCTTTACTCAGAGGGTGGTGGCTGTGTGGAATGAGCTTCCAGCAGAAGTGGTGGAGGCAGGATCGATTTTAACATTTAAGAGTAAAGTGGATAGGTATATGGACGTGAAGGGAATGGAGGGGTATGGTGTGAGTGCAGGTAGATGGGACTAGGGGAAAACAAATGGTCGGCACGGACTGGAAGGGCCGAGAGGGCCTGTTTCCGTGCTGTAATTGTTATATGGTTATATGGTTATATGGTTAGACAGGGGAAACCACTATGCTAGCATCTGTTTGATCTGGTTTAACAGAATGATAAAATTATCTTTATAAAGATCCTTGTATTTCCTCATAACTGAAATACCCAAGTATGAAAGCTTGTTTTTTTCCATTTTGAATGGCAAGTTGGTAAGATCCGAGGGTTGTACTTCATAATTAATGGGAAACAGTTCGCTTTTTACAAAATGTATTATATAACCTGAAAAATGACCAAAATTATTGAGCAGTGACATAGCAGAATACAGAGAGGTACCTGGGTTTGAGACAAAAAGCAAAAGGCCATCAGTATCTGGTGAGACCTTATGCTGTGTACTGCCCTTCCAAATACCAGCTATGTCCTCACAACTGCGAAAGGCCATGGCAAGTGGTTTGATGGCCAAGTCAAACTGCGTGGGGCTCAGAGGACACCCCTGGCGGGTTCCACGATGCAAGTCGAATGGCTTGGACAGCTGGGAATTAGTCCAAACTGAGGCTGAGGGATGAGAGTATAGTAACATGATCCATGAAATAAAGTTCATCGAGAACAGCCCATAGATAGACCCACTCAACACGGTCAAATGCTTTCTCTGCACCAATAGATACGTCACACTCAGGGACATCCTCAGAAGCAGAGTAGACAATATCTAATAATCAACGTTTGTTAAAGAAGGAATGTCTGCTCTTAACAAAGCCGGTCAGATATAACAGTAGAGAGGACATTCTCTAGTCTACGAGCTAGAACCTTAGCTACAATTTTAGCATCCATGTTTAGATGGGAGACGGGTCTGTAGGAGGCACATTCGGTTGGATCTTTACCTTTTTTGGCGATAAGAGTAATACAGGCTTCGGCAAAGGATGGAGGAAGAGAACCTTGTCTGTAGGATTCAGATAGAACGGAACACAGCTGTGGGGAGAGGAGTAGAGAGAACTTTTTTATCTCTGGGAAGCCGTCAGGGCCCGGACATTTGCCTGATTGCATTGAGGAAATAGATGACGCTATTTCTGCCCGTGATATGGGTTAATCCAATCTTTCCCTAAAATCTAATGAGAGTTTGGGAATAATTCGACTGCTCAGAAAGTCATGCATTACCTTATGACTCGGTTGAGATTCTGCAGTATAAAGCTGCAGTATAAACTCTCTGAAAGCGTCATTAATTAAGTGATCCGAACTGAACTGGCTATCAAGCATGCGAATTGTAGAAATATTCTGTCTCGCTTTAGCACCTTTAAGTTGATTTGCAAGTAATTTGTCAGTTTTATCTCCATATGCATAAAACATAGCTTTATTTTTTTAAAGTATGTGTTCAATTGAGTGAGTAGTGAGTAGGTCAAATTTGGTTTTGAGTACCAATCGTCTTTTTATAAAGAGTTGGATTTTGAGTTTGCGCATATTGCTTGTCAAGTTCTCCAATTTTTGATTAGCAAGATCATGACGTCTCTGTACTCTGCCCGCTGGCTCTGAACTTCAGGGCTGTAATCCTCCACAATCCAAATTGGTTTGCCGCGAAATTCGAGATTCCCTCTCCGCCGTGCCTCTCTGATGAGGAGATCCTTCGTCTGGTACCGATGCTGGCGGAGAATGACTGACTGCGGTCTCTGGCCGGGGGCCGGTTTAGCTTTTAGGGAGCGATGGGCTCTGTCGACTTCTGGAGGGGATGTCAACGTCTTGCTCCCGAAAACCTCTCGCGGCAAACTTGAGAAAAACTGAAACCCCTGTCTCACTGTGCGAGTTGGCCCACGAGTGACCCCGAGTTTTCACTCGTGGTGATCACGTAGCGGGAACGTCGGAACTCGCACGAGCAACTTTTCGACTCGTGGCGCTAACGGCAGGTACTCGGGAAACTTGTTAACTCGTGAAAAAAATCAAACATGTTTGATTTTTTCCACGAGTCAAATTAACTGTTCAAGTTAAAAATGGAAACATTTAAACTCGTTGTAATAACGTAGTGGCCCGTGCGTTTATCTTAGTGTCTCGTGAGTCTACCGTGGGAACTTTAATAATCTGTTCTTTTGCTCGAGTAAAGACTGAACCAAAGATAGACACAAAATGCTGGAGAAACTCAGCGGACCAGGCAGCATCTCTGGAGAGAAGGAATGGAGTCGAGACCCTTCTTCAGACTTACCCGAAATGCCACCCATTCCTTCTCTCCAGAGATGCGGCCTGTCCTGCTGAGTTACTCCAGCATTTTGTGTCTATCTTCGGCCTTTCTGCGATGATCTGCCACTTGTCCTTTATTACTGAGGCGCCTGCCCCGTGGCTTCGTATTCGTCACTCTGTCTCATGAGGACGCGGTTAAAGACCTGCCGAAGGGGCAAGTCTGGGATGGTGGGTGGGATGTGTCCACGTGTGATGCTCCATCCACCCCCGGGGCCGAGAGTGTGGGATTGGGAAGGAACTGCAGATGCTGGTTTACACCGAAGATAGACACACACAATGCTGGAGTAACTCCGAGGGACAGGCAGCATCTCTGGGGAGATGGGATGGGTGAGATTTCGGGTCGAGACCTTACTTCAGACTTCTCCAGAGATCCCGCTGAGCTTACTCCAGTAGTTGGTGTCTATCCCGGTGGCGGGGAGCCGGGCTTGGCCGACCCGCCGCCTCTACCTGCCGGTCAGTCCAGTGATCATCGCCCTCCGCCCGGGATGCAGCGGAGGTTTCCATCCGGTGAGTTGTCCAGCGCTCACGGTGGACGAGGGAGGACAGCGATAGGCCAGGTGAATGAATACAGCACATAAATGAGTCGACCTTTAATATTTCTTGATGTTATGTTTTAATTTACAAGCTGCTTCAAGCGAGGCAAGTTTTATTTTCAGTCCGAAGAAGGGTCTCGACCCGAAACGTCACCCATTCAACGAAAAAGCTGGAGTAACTCAGAGGGTCAGGCAGCAACTCTGGAGAGAAGGAATAGGTGACTTTTCGGGTCGAGATCCTTCTTCAGAAGACGAGCCCTTATCCAAAACGTCACCTTCTCCAGAGATGTTACCTGGCCCGCGTTGTTACTCCAGCTTGTTGCGTCTGCCTTCCGTCCAAAGCCTTGGGATCGTCGCCAACATGAAGACGGTGCAAAGCCCCCACGCCCGGTGCAATGGGCGGGGAGCTGGAGAGGGGAGGGAAGGGGTCACACACATGGCCGGGAAGCAGAGGGGTGGGGGTGGGGTTGGTGACAGTGAGGGCCAACAATGAGATGGAGAAAGACAGAAACACCGATGTGCAAAGGAGACCGACAATAGCGCATGATCTCTCTCCCGTTATGGCGGGTGATTGTCGCCTGTCCGCTGTTTCTGCCCCTAAAGCCTTGGGATCGTTGCCCTTTGTGTTGGCGTGGAGGGGGAGGGGGTATTGTGCTGCTTGATTGCCCCCTGCTATCATAGGGACAGGGAGACACAGCGGCTTTTGAGGCTGGTGGGCAATCACTACCAAAGTGTCTGCCTGCGGACAGCGCACCTCTCCTACACATGTCTCCCGCGCTAACCATCCCGCAGAGAATGATCCCAGCACCCAAGAGCCTTGTCTGTCACCCCCCACCCCCAACCTCAACTTACGCCTGGGCACCAAAGCAGCTCAGGAGGCGAACCCTGAGCTCCGTCTCCCAACAATCTGATGTGCAACTGATGTGAAAGAACAGCGGCTGCGGCCGGCACCCGGCATGGGCTTCTCACACCCTCACACACTTACCTTCATTCACGATTGGCTCAAGAGTAACGGGAGAGGAACTTGTTAAATCGGGAGAGGAACTTGGAACATCGCAGCAATGACATACCCGTGGGAACTCAGTTCAACACTTGATCATAAACTTGAAATCTCGTACATAACCACGAATCTGTTTTTTTTCTTTCACTTGGGGTCACTCGTGGGATGACTCGCACCGTGAGACAGGGCCATCAGTAGACCGAGAATGCGTATGTTTTGTCGCCGACGTCGGCCACTTTAGCCTTTAGCTTAGTATTGTCACCACTCAGAGTGGAACAAATGTTCTCAAGGTCGACGACTGGCTGGTTAAGGTCCTCTGCAGAATGTTCCAGGGACGAGACACGTTGATCATGATCCTCCACTGTAAGCTTCATTTGGTCTAGCTTTCAGTCGAGCCGACCAAAAGCAGTTCAAAACTCGGTGGCTAGTGCCTCCCGATGTTGCTCGAGCAGCATGATGATAGCCTCCAAGCTAACGTCAGCGTCCTCCTTTTTGCTCGACCTTGTACCCTTCGAGGCCATTTAGAGAGCGGTAACACTTAATCTAAAGGAATGTCAGACAAGTAAAAAAAGCTGACCGTTCTGGTGTGAAAGTTAGAGGGCAGAATGTTATGAAAATAATAAGATTACCGGAGCACTCGCTTAGTGCGTCTGCCTCAAAGGGAACCTCATTCAGTTGTTTGAAAGGTTCGCTTCGATGGGGCCTCTAGGTCAGCATGGACAAGTTGGGACAAGGAGCCGGTTTCCATGCTCGATATTCCATGACTTGCACAAAGGATTCCTGAATTGAGTCCTGCACCTCGTAACTGCCAACAGAGAGCACCAGTCACACACAGGAGGAAAGCCGTGTGTGCAACCTTGGTGTTCAATGATCTGAGGGGTGAGTGATGAGGGTGGAGGAAGGAAAGCACTGAGGGAGGGAAAGATAATTCAGACTGTCAAACGCTGTGTCAGAGGAACTCAGCAGGTCGGAGTGTATCTGAGGAGGGAACTGAGTTGTCGGTGTTCGGGTCAAAAACCCTGCATCCAGGACTGAATTCCGAGTCTCCCAGTAGGGAGCAGACTCTGCTTCTCATTTTCTGGGGCCGACTGTGTTTGAGCCAAACGGAGCGATGATACCAGCTCACTTTCAACCTCAGCGATTTGGAAAGTGATCTTTTGTTCAATTAATGGAACAATTGTTCTTAATTATTCACAGGACATTGGAGCAGAAAACCGAAGACTACGAGAGACTCACCAATGAATTGAAAAAGGACTTGGAGAAAGACCACCGTTCCTTTCGCAGCCATTATGTCGATATCGCATGGTACAACACACGGTGACTTGTGGAAATAGTATTTTCAATAAAGTGAAACATCTCTCTCAGATTTTCTGCTACATTTACAGATTCCAAACAGTGAGATGTGCTAAACTATTCTTCACTTTAACAAGGGTCTCCCACCTACTACATCAACAACATGTATTTCTGTGGCATCTTAATGGAGCCAAACCTGCTCTGGATGATTTAACAGAATCAAGGGATAAGGGGTAAAAGCAGGAACGGGTTACTGATTTTGGATGATCAGCCCTGATCATATTGAATGCTGGCTCAAAGTGCCGAATGGTCTATTCCTGCACCTATTTTCTATGTTTCTATGTTACACACATTGGATGAACCCTGTACGTTTGCCACTATTGGAGTTTTGAACCATCCTCTACCTGTGTATATACACTGCCCTCTAATGCAGTTGACAGTTCCCACCTCCCACCCACAGGGCTGCAGTGAAGGGGGCTCACACTTCAGTCACAATGTTCCAGCTACATTCACTCCAATGTGAGGCGTTCTCTGGTTGGACATCTGGGTGTTTGGGGAAAGAGCCATCAAGGCAGAGATATCTGCTCCAAGTCTCCACACTGCACAGTTGTACACTGGTGGGGGCCTCCTCTGGGCAACAGTGTCCTGTCCTCTGCAATGTGGAGAGTGTAATCCCTGGGTGCTGTAGGAAAAGCAACTCATTGACTGGAGGAGCTACTAGTGGGCCATTGCTCTTGTTAACAGCAGTCCATTCACAACTGCTCTTGCGGCATTAATAAGCACTTGTCTTTAGATTCTTTGTGTGTTCTTTGTTTTCCAAACTGTTGGGAAAGTTTTCTCACTGTGAAATAAAGAGGGTGATGCATCACAACACTGGGTCTCCGGGTCGATTCTTACTCAGAAACAGAACTGGTCACTGATCACATCTCCAGTCCCACAGAGACTCCTTGGCTCAGCACTCGGTTGGGGAGACACATGATATGTTGCCCTTCACTGATGATTGGTGAAAGTGCATCAGGAAGTCTTGCTGCATTTCTGCACAGCTTGGTGAGACCACATCACAAATATGACTGAAAGCAAAATAGTAGTGCTTTTAGAATGACAGAACTTCAAGATGTAATGGCATTATGGAAATATAGTGTGTAAGTTTGGTCAACATACTCAGATACTCCAGTCATGGAGAACATGAAACTGCAGATGCTGTAGTCTTCAGCCATGAAACTAAACGCTGCAGGAACACGGCAAGTCAGGCTGCAGCTGTAGACGGAATGGATAGATAACACCCCTTCTCACCTTTCATCCCACCATCCAACGCATCCAAGAAATATCTCCGATATTTCCACCACCTTCAACTTTGTAGTAGGAAAGCTATTGGAGAGGATTCATTGTGATATGATTTACTCTAATTTGGAAAACAATGGGTTACTTAGGGACATTCAGCATGGCTTTGTACATGGCAGGTTGTGAGTTACTAACAGTCATAGAATCATAGTGATAGAGTGTGGAAACAGGCCCTGATAATTGCTCTTTTCTAAGCTTCCTCCCAGACTATTTTCAGTACAAAAACTGAATCAAGCACTTGAATCAACTAAAACTTTATTTTACCGAAAGTGCGTCACAGATCACACACTGTCCCAATCCCACCGGGCGTTCGATCCTTGCGTCTATCTGTTCAAGCCCTCTAAGGCCTCGCGCAGACAAAGGCACTCCAAAAAGGTACGTGGTCCGGAGCGCTCTTCCAGAAGATCGACGCTGAGCCTCGTGATCACGGCCTTTTATATGCCCTGAGAACTTGGGGGCTGAACCACACGGAGGTTGTCTCTTAATCAACCAATTACAAATATCGATTAACCCCATACATAACAGGCATTTTCCTAACCCAATGATACAACAGTTCAATACATTGTATTCACAACGGACTTTGAGATGGAGTCAACATGAAAACATTTACCCTGATTAACAGAAATCTCAGAGAAGGCTCAACACCCCTTCTAATCAATACTTAGCAGAGTCATATTGTGCAACATTATTTACAAGCCATTTGCAAGGTGTATGTCTGGTTTGCAGACATCAAATCCATTCTATGCATTTAGTACCAGATTGACAGGGCTTGCAAGGCTTCCTATTCTTTGCTGGTAAATTATATCTGTTCCAGACTCCCTAGCACTTCTCGCAGATCTCTGCAGAGAGCAATTCCAATTTGACCAAATCGCCCAGCAAACCCTGAAACTTAACCACATTTTGAAGTCCTAGCTGGTGCAATTTAGCCAGGATTAACAGCCCTTCAGCCCAACTTGCCCACACCGGCCAACATGTCCCATCTACACTAGTCCCACCTGCCTGCATTTGGCTTTTATCCCTCTTAACCTGTCCTATCCATGCACGTCTAACTTTCTTAAAATATGCAATAGTCCCTGCCTCAACTACCTCATCTGACAACTTGTTCTATACACCCACCACACTTTGCGTGAAAAAAATTACCCCTCAGATTCCTATTAATTCTTTCCCCCTTCACCTTAAAACTCCATCCTCTGGTCCTCAATTCCCCTATAACTTGATTGCGTGTTTTGTGGAGATGGGTAAGGTGATCAAATAGGGAATGGCGGTGGATGTTGGATGAAAGCATTTGATCAAATCCCGCATGGTAGGCTGATTCAGAAGATTAAGATGCATGGAATTAAAAGTGACGTGGTCATATGAATTCAGAACTGGCTTACTGAGAGAAGACAGAGAGCGATGGTGAAAGGTCAATGTTCAGGCTGGAGCTCTGTGACTTGTGGAGTTCTGTAGGGATCTGTGCTGGCACTTCCGCAGTTTGTGATATATGTAAATGATTTGGACATAAGTGTAGATGGGCTGGTTAGTATGTTTGAAGATTAGAGTAATATTGGTGGGGTTGAGGGCTTTGGGGAAGACTGTCAAAATGTACAAAGTATGGCATTTTTAACACATGGATGTCTAAACTATTGTATCAGGTACTGAGCAAGAACAGATTCATTCCCCACTGTGCTTTCTGGTAGCCATATCTCACAACTGAAAAATAAGAAAAGTTCAGATGCCAAAACACAGTTTCCGATTGCAGAGAAGGTGGCAGGAGGTATGGATGGAACAGCAGGACTATCTGTGAAAGATATTATAATACTGGTGAGGGGTCAGGAAAGGATTGTTCGACTGGTTACAATTCGGACTTCCCCTCTCCCCCACTGAAGACTGTTTTCTTATCTTTAAACACCAGGTCACATCTTCTCTTTTTATCTTTGAGCGAGGGTGTAAAATGGGCAATATCTGATCCGCAGACTCTCTCCAATTGAAAAAAATCAGGTCCGAATGTGCAGGCGATTGGATCTTCTCCGGTTAAAATTCCTCCCTGGTCTATGATATTTCTCTGACAACCCTCTCCGTCTCAGTTGGTGCATCGGCCTGTCTTATGGACCTGATTCAAAGATGGGGAAGGTCCCAGGTCTGGGACTTGGATGTTGGTGGATGAGGGACACCACTCCCCTACCACTCACAAACCGATGCCATTAATGGCCATCCTCACTGGTGACTCCACCTTCCCCAGAGCTCGCCGTCCAGCATCAGTTAACACACACGTCCATTTAATTGTCTGCTTCCATTAGCTCAAAACAAAACTTAAAAAAAGATATATATATAACCTGATTCAGTTCTCAGCCACAGCATTCAAAATTATCATCATGAAACAGTATAAAATGGTTTGGACTCAGGGCTCAGACAGCAGATCCAGCTGAACGTGTGGAGAGTGACTGGGTGCATCCAACAGTGACCAGAGCGGAGCCCAAGATGCTGAGATTCTGCTCTCTGTCCTCCTGGGGCTGCAGGTTGCAGGAACAGGAGCAGATCAACGTGAGCCAGAGGCATGCAAGAGCATGATGTGTCGTGCACTCATGGCAATCATTGATTATGGTGTAAGTACTGTTGGAAATGGATGATGGGGACAAGTGGATATTTGGTGTATGCCTCTGGCTAATATTCGTCTGTAGTTTAAAACATCCCTGACAATCCCCTGTTGGGTGCTGATCTGTGTTATATGAATGGATTGAACATTCAATTTTACTTTGGAGTCACGTGAGTGATTCCGTGAAGAACCCTGGTAGTTACTTCAGCTGCATTGGCGCAAGCACCAGACTGGCAGGGCAGCGCTCCTGCCGGCGGTAAGTTAAACCTAGAAGGTAAGTTTCTTTTTATTTACCGGGGGTTTTTGTTCAAGCAGGAGCCTCTCTTCACAGAGGTTCCCTGCCAGATTTATCGCAGAGCCCGATGAGTAAGCCAGCTATGGACTGTGGGAAAAACCCGTTTGACCGCGGAAGCGGATAGTCGGTAAAAGATCGGGTTTTGAGATGAGCAGCCGCTGACAAGGCAGTCAGTGGCTTCCAGCCTGCGGGGGTGCCGTGGAATGGCAAGCAAGTAACGCCAGAGTCGCTGACAGTGCGGTCAGCGGCTCACAGACGTTGACCCCAGGCAGGGAATTAAATTGGTGGAAGAGAGGACTCGTTCAGCCCTATTGGACTCGGGTGAGTTGGGCTGCAAGGGTTTCTCTCTAATAATAAGGGTAATTTTTGCATGTATGCTATAGTACTTTTTAACCCTTCACAGGTGAAGCTCTGCACTACAAACTTAAATTAGTGAGACTGCACTGTAATAGCGTGGGCCTATGGGACAGGCCGCGCCAGCAGCACCTGGGACAGGGCTGCTTCATGTGTAAAAGCGCCGGCCTACGGGAGAGCCACGCCTGCAGCGCCTGGGACAGGGCTGCTTCATGTGTGAAAGCGCCGGCCTATGGGAGAGCCACGCCTGCAGCGCCTGGGACAAGGCTGCTTCATGTGTGAAAGCACTGGCCTACGGTGGAGCCGCGCCAGCAACGCCTGGGACAGGGTTGCTCAAGGTAACACATAAATCTGCTAGGCCCACGGAGTCAGGGGAAGATTCCCCACCGGGGCTGCATAGCAAAATAATAGGCCCAAGGAATCGGGGAAAGATTCCCCACTGGGGCTGGATAGTGCGTTTGAACGACTATCCCAAATGCAGCAACTATTGCATACAGTGCTCCAGCAGGGCGCACTCCAGCAGGGAGTGTCAGCATCACCCTGAACAAAAGGCGTCAGCAGCATCTAGTAGAGGGCTGCTTGATAGCACCCTCATGGATGATGAGGCACGTGCCATGGGGCATCTTAGTTCTGACCCCGACTCTGATGGTAAGGTTGAGCCAGATGTTCCATCTCTGCAGGCCGCACCAGCAGCGCCAGTTGATAGGGCTGCTTCATGTCTTCCTCTTGGAGGTGGAGACCACGACGGGTCAGTATCCTGGTGAAGCTGAGTCTCAGGTTATGGCCATGGGGCATATCCCAAGGGGTGAAGGGCATTGTGTCAGAGGAACCCTTTCCTGACAACAAAGTTGCCATCGCAGCAGAATGTTCCATCCAGAATATCATCAGCGCAGGTATCCTGCGGCCTGCGGCAGCGCCTGTTTAGGGCTGCCTACGAATCACCCTCTCTGAGGAGGGGAGTGTGAAAGGTCAAGATGTAACTGATTCCAGGCTCTAAAGAGGTCGTTGGAACATACTAGAGCACATATGTGCCGGCAGTGAACAGCGCCAACAAGGGGATGTGACAGCCAGCCGCTGAATCTGTTATTCAGGTAAGGCCTATTCAACAGGTAAGGCCTATTCAATAGTAAGATTAAATGAGAACTTACCAGTTCGAGGTTTGATCCTTATTTTATGAGGAGTTACGATGAGGGATTACGTGAAGCAGCCCCGCTAGGCGCATGCGCGTCATACTTCAAAGCAGCGGCGTGAAAGCACAGAAACCCGATAGCCGAAGTAAGATAGTAAGGCTTTCAGAAGACTAGAACTACCAGATGATCCTTTTGATTATGAGGGCCGGGAGCGGAGGGCACGTAATCCCTCATTGTAACTCCTCATAAAATAAGGATCAAACCTCGAACTGGTAAGTTCTTGTTTAATCTTGCTATTTTACTTCGGAGTCACGTGAGTGACTACGTGAAGATTTCAAAGCTCTGTGATTTCATGCCGTAGATGCACTCCATACGACACACTGCTTCAGTTGACAAAGTAGTAAATAATATATTGAACATTGTTTCAATTATTCAAAAACTATTTTAATAATAATAATAACGATGACAAAAGAAAGTAATAACCCCTCTATCCCAGGGGAAAATTACAAAGAAATGGTATAAAAACAAAGCCTGCAGATTTGCAAGAACCTGCAGATTAACAAATTAATACGGTCATGTAACGGATTACTTTCTCCTGTTACTGGATGTACCAACAAATTACTGCAGTTGGGGATCATCATGAATGGCTGAGTCATCATTCTGAGCACCAATGGGAACCATGGCTGTGTAGGCAAGTCTGGAACCACCAAAACGCCTGTGGCGGGGTCCTGCTCTATTTTGGCGAGACATTGCCTAATCAGGCAGAATGGGGGCAAAGCAAAGAAGAATGTACGTCCCCAATGTAGCGAGAATGCATCCACCCCTACTGCTCCTGGATCCGGCTCCCATGAAACATATTTAGGCAACTGGTGATCTAGTCTGGATGCGAACAGATCAATATTTGGTAACCCATAGCGGCTGACAATCTTTTAAAAATACTTCTGGATTTAACATCCATTCTGTATTGTCATTGAACTTCCGTGACCTGTTGTCTGCCACTACATTATCTCTCCCTGATAGGTAGATAGCTGAGAGCCAGATGTTCCTGGAGATACATCAGTGCCACATAAGGTTAGCCAGATTATCACATGAGACTGACCTTACTCCTCCCATGTGATTGATATATGCCCCAGCTGCGGTATTGTCCACCTGGAGTTTATTCCATGCGTTAATTTATACCATGCGTTTGGAGAATTAAATCCTCTTGGACACTCCATCAACCACCACAGCTAGATTTGCTGTCCGTAGCTCCCCATCTGAGAGCGCTCACATCGGTCTGTAAAACTACTGAAGGTTGCTGAACCAAAATATTTTTAGTGGCTTGTGCAACATTGATAATCCACCATTGCAATTCATCTAAGGCTGTAGTTGGTAACTGCATGGACCTATCAAAATGACCTTCACGCTTTTTTAGTACTTGTTCTCTGGCTCGTGGCAGACTTTGATAGTGCAGAGGTCCAAACTCTGCAGCAGGAAATGCTGCTACCAATTTACCAATAACCCTGGCTACTTCTCGGATGGAGGGAAATGGTTTCTCAGCGAGGCAAGTACAAGCATTTGTAATATCCACAACCTTAGCTGTTGGCAAAGTTACTGACATATCAACTGAATTAATGACAAACCCCAATTAATCAATTGTTTGGGATGGCTGTAACTTAGATTTTGTTGGATGGACCAGAAACCCTAGCCTTTCAAATAGGCTTGTGGTTGCTGAAACTGATTCTTCAGCTGTCTCCTGAGTGGCGCTTATAATTAAAATTTCATCTAGATAAGCCATTACAATGTGATTTTGACCCTCAGTAACGCCAGTACTGGTTTCATTAATTTTGTAAACAGCCTATGAGCTGAAGTTAATCCATTAGGTAATGCTTTAAATTGCCACAGCTGACCCATCCAATTAAATTTCAAGTACCTGCGATAATGATGATGAATTGGTACTGAATAATATGCATCTTTAAGATCTATAGTAGCCATATAACAGCCTTGTGACAACAACTGCTTTTCAGTGTTGAAGGTGTCCATTTTAAAATGCCTATACTGAACGTAGGAATTTAAGCGTGTGAGGTCCAGAATGACTCTACAACCCCCATGTTTTTTCGGTCTGGGGAATACATTGGACACAAATTGTTGAGGATGATTAACCGTCCTTTCAATTACCCTTTTCTGGAATAATTTTTTAATTTCTTCTTCTACCTGATGAGTTTCTGGTGCCACAAACACCAAGATTCTATTAGGCATATGCTGTACAGGTGGGTCAACTCCTCCCATAAATTCTATTTTAGAGCCTGACACAGTATCTAGTATAAACCGATCAGATGTTATGCAGCACCATTCATCATAAATCAATTGTAATCTACCCCCAACCGGAGGTTGTACCCCAGAAGTTTTATCTGTGACTGAATGAAGTTCCTGTACCTCAGCAAACGATCTGGAAGGTCTCCTTCTCCCAATATAAGGGTTGATGTTGGGCTGCACTGGGTAATAATATTTTCGCCCCATCGGCCTCCCTCTGCTGGGCCCTGCCCCAGCATCATACCCCCTGCGTATCCAACCTGCTTGTTTTCTTGGAGCAGGGATGAATGGTTTTATAAGGCCAATTGTTTTGGACTCTTCATCAATGTCCTTGATTTGTTTCGGAAGATTTTCACCGAATAAATAATCCGGTGCATGGATATTACTTGCTCTACACAGTCCTGCAAATATTGGATGTAACGTTGGCCGAATACAGTTAATCTCAAAATAAGCATTACAGAAAAATGCGAGCATGTAATTTTGTGTTTTAGACATTGTTGACCCTTGTATCATCTTCCCAAATGCAGTGATGCCTGCTGATATCAGCTTGAGGACACACTGGAAACGCATTTCCTGCCCTCCCATCGTTGCACTCATGGGTACCCATGTTGCTGAGTTTACTGTGGGCACCCAGAGCGAGGCACAATTGACGGGTGTTTTGTATAGTCATAACAGAATCATGGAGCTGGTGAGAAACCAAATAGTTGATATTGGCAGCTAGGTTCTCATCCATAGCCTCACCAGTCCCTTCCGGTATAGCAAACTTACGCGCCACATCGGGAACACCCGGAGCGTGGATCTTGTGCTCTGGTGTGTACACATATGCAGGGACATCAGCTTCAGGTTCAGGCTCCTCCTGCCCTGGTACTCCTGAGTCGTGCTCCAGCGAGACCTCATCCATACCCAAACAAGGTACTGGAGAGTCAGATTCCCACTGTTGATAGGCACCATACTCAGTATATGGAGCTCCTTCAGAGGTTGCCTAGGGAATCTCTGGGTCCTTGGACCCTTGACTGATAAGAGTTTGGAGCATTTTCTCCATTTGATCCAGTCTCCCCCACATTCTTTTACGACCTGGAGGGGAGTCCTCTTCATCAGACCCGTCAGACTTTCTTTTAGCCTTCTTCCCTACAGTTGTGGCCTCAGTGCCCTGCGACACTGGAGCAGCTGGAGGCTGTTCAATCAAGGGTAAAATGGCCACCGGTATCGGAACCGGCACCACACTTATCTCTCTTCCCGATCGCTGCGATGGGACCGCATCGCTGCGCGACCCACGCTTACTCTGAACCGACTTCCTTCCAACGCTCTCCATGCCACAGGCTCCAACTGACTCGTAAGCCAGCTTTACGGAGCTTAAGTACTCGCAGTAAAGTTTTTAAATCACTTACCTGCGAGGTTTCTACTCACCGCTGGTGGAGCTGCGCTCTCCAGCCTGTTCCATGCGACATGCGTCGACATAATGACGCGCATGCACCTGGCGGGGATTCTTCACGTAGTCACTCACGTGACTCCGAAGTAAAATGCTGTGTTACAACTTTAGAGAAAGTGTAAATAAAAAACAGTCAGAAGACGGAGACTGCGGCCTCATCAGACTCCCACGTCACGGTTCCCAATGTAAATAGCATGTTCTAAGCTCCCCCCAGTCTAGTTTCAGTCAATAAATTACTGAATCAAGCACTTGAGCAACTAAACTTTATTTTGGATAACACAACACAAATTCCCCTATACGATACCTAACCACTGCAGGTTCGATCCTTTTATCTGCTTGGTCATGCCCTTCTAGCCTCGTGCAAGCAGAAACACTCCAAAAGATCACGCAGTCCCAAGCGCTCTTCCAGAAGATCTCAGCCATCAATTTTAATATTTTAAGTTTCAGTGTCCGTCTCACCCTTCTCATTCCACAGTTTGTGGTCGATAACACAATTCAATTCAATTCCTAGACGTTTTAATTTTAATTAATTAATTTCCATATGTTGTAGATTATTTAAAGCCAATTAAGAATGACGGATCTAGGGACAATTTCTTTACACCTTGATAACAGGAGCCGCTTTACTATCAAGGGTTAGACAAATTTAGATTCACCGGTCAAATACATTGACTCTGACAATAAATACCCATTCTCCTAGTACCTCTTCTAATTCAATAATTCTCCTCCAGTAACTCTTTCTAGGTAGCTAACTTTGGTTTCTCGAAGGGGAGTTCTGCTATTCACATTTCCTCTTTCTTACTATTTCAATGCCACCTCTCATATTCCGTGGATACTCCTTCATTTTACTAGACCTTTCCAAGTTCTGTCCTTCCCTGATGTTCTTTGAATAATCATTCCCATCTTTGGTTCCCTCTCTGGGGGTGAGACAATAAAAATACCAAGTTAATAATCAGATTTTAAATAATCCTAAAACAAATCTCATGTCAGTTCCAAATCTCAAGCTTTAAAGTCCTTCCAATTCATCGCTATACTATTTAGAGATCGAATTCAGAATGTTGTCAATTTATTTCTAATGACTATGGATTTCTAATGGATTTTGAAGAAACAGCAGGAAAGAGAAGCAGGAAAAAGCACTGATTGGCTCTAGTCCATGTGGGAGGAGAGTTAGAGATGAGTCAGAGGGAGAAAACAGTTTACAAAAAGCGGCAAAACAGACTTAACGCAGAGCTTCCGTGGATTTTGAAGAAAGCAGCAAAGAGAAGCAGGAAAAAGCACTGATTGGCTCTAACCCATGTGGGAGGAGAGTTAGATGTGTCAGAGGGAGAAAACAATTTCAAAAGAGCGGCAAAACACAGACTTAACGCAGAGCTTCCTTGAATTTTGAAGAAACAGGAGCAAAGAGAAGCAGGAAAAAGCACTGATTGGCTCTAGCCCAAGTGGGAGTAGAGTTAGAAGTGATTCAGACGGGGGGGAATTTGGTTTGTAAATTGGTAAATTGGTTAGTTAGGCAATTTATCAGTCAATATAAGCAAGACGGCTCTTAGGGAACGGCCTTGTGAGTAAAGTGGGAGTCTTTGGCTCAAGAGACTAGTGAGTAAAGTGTGAATCTTTGGCTCGAGAGACTTGTGAGTAAAGTGTGAGTCTGGCTCGAGAGACTTGTGAGTAAAGTGTGAGTCTTTGGCTCGAGAGACTTGTGAGTGAAGTGTGAGTCTTTGGCTCGAGAGTCTTCGGCAAGGTGGCTGAGGAGAGGAGGCTATGCACAAAGCTCGAGAGGACGGATGAAAACAGGTACGCCATCTTGGGAACTGTCCGGGGAGACGATGTTTCCCATCCGAGCAGCGGACACGTCGGTGGCTCCAATCCTAGAAATGGGACTCGACCGGCGAGACTGACATGGGGCAGAGCCCTAGGGGTGGGTGACTCCATTGTCCGAGGAGCGGACAGGAGATTCTGTGGCGGCAGATGAGTTGCGAGGATGGTCTGTTGCCTCCCTGGTGCCAGGGTTCAGGATGTCATAAGCCAAATTCAGAACATCCTCTCGAGAGAGAAGGCGAACAGCCGGCAGTAGTTGTGCACTTAGACAAAAACGACATCGGGAAGAAGAGGAAGGAGGTTCTCCAACAGGAGTTCAGAGAGTTGGGAAGAAGACTGAAATGCTGGACTTTTAGGGTGGTAATTTCTGGATTGCTTCCAGTACCTTGTGCTAGTGAGGACAGGATCAGGGAGATAGGGGATCTGAATGTGTGGCTGTGGCTGGAGCAGGGAGCAAGGATTTAGATTTATAGACCACTGGGATCTCTTTTGGGGTAGGGGTGACCTGTACAAAAGGGATGGTTTACACCTTAACTGGAGGGGACCGACATTCTGGCAGGCAGGTTTGCTAGGGCTGCACGTGTGGGTTTACACTAAATAGTGGGGGGGGGGGGGGGGGGGGGGGGGGGGGGGGGGGGGGGGGGGGGGGGGGGGGGGGGGGGGGGGGGGGGGGGGGGGGGGGGGGGGGGGGGGGGGGGGGGTGGGGGGGGGGGGGAGGGGGGGGGCGGGGGGGCGGCGAGGGATTGACAAATTGGGAGTATAAAGATGGAGTTGAAGGGGAAGTGACGACAGGAAAAATTACAAAAGATTCTCGAATTAATGGGAAGGAAAGCTTGAGAAGGGACAACAGAGTAAGGTCAGGGCCAATTGCGAGTGGTGCATGGGGGGAAGTGAAAATGGAGGTCAAAGTGCTGTATATGAGTGCGCGAAATATAAGGAATAAAGTGGACGAGCTTGAGGCTCAGTTAGAAACTGGCAAGTATGATGTTGTGAGAATTACTGAGACATGGCTGCAAGATGGCCAGGGCTGGGAACTGAACATCCTATCAAAAAGACAGACAGGTGGGCCGAGGGGGTGGGGCTGCTCTGTTGGTGAGGAATGAAATTCCAAGAGGTGACATTGAAACAGGAGATATGGAGTCAGTATGGATAGAACTAAAGAATTGTAAGGGTATAAAGACCCTAATGGGACTTTCTACAGGTCCCCCAAACAGTAACCTGCACAAAGGGCGCAAGTTGAATCAGGAATTAAAATTGGCATGTAGTAAAAGTAATGATGTGGTTGTTATGGGAGATTTCAACATGCAGGTAGACTGGGAACATCAGGTTGGAACTGGACCCCAAGAAAGAGTGTCTTTGTGATGGATTCTTAGAACAGCTTGGATTGGAGCCTACCAGAGAGAAGGCAATTCTGGATTTAGTGCTATGTAATGACCAGATTTGATAAAGGACCTCAAAGTTAATGAGCCATTAGGAGGTAGTGAGCAAAACATGGTCAGGTTTAATCTACAATTGGAGAGGGAGAAGGGTAGATCGGAGGTGTCAGTGTTACAGTTGAATAAAGGGGACTATGGGGCCATGAGGGAGGAGCTGGCCAAGGTTGACTGGAAAGATACACTAGCAGGGATGACAGTGGAACTAAAATGGCAGGTATTTCTAGGAATAATACAGAAGGTAATACAGAAGGGATCAGTTCATTCCTAGGAGGAAGAAAGATTCCAAGGGGAGAAAGGGGTGACCATGGCTGACAAGGGGCATCAGGGACAGTATCAAAATTAAAGCGAAGAAGTACAACACAGCAAAGATGAGCGGGAAGCAAGAGAATTGGGTAATGTTTAAAGAACAACAGAAGATAACCTAAAAGACAATACGGGGAGAAAAGATGAGGTACGAAGGTAAGCTAACCAAGAATATAAAGCAGGATAGTAAAAGCTTCTTTAGGTATGTGAAGAGGAAAAAAATTAGTTTAGACCAAAGTTGGACCCTTGAAAACCGAAAAAGGTGAATTTATTCTGGGGAACAAGGAAATGGCAGATGAGTTGAATAGGTACTTTGGATCTGTCTTCACTAAGGAGGACACAAACAATCTTCCTGATATAGTAGTGGCCAGAGGATCTGGGGTGAAGGAGAAACTGAAGGAAATCCACATTAGGCCGGAAATGGTGTTGGATAGACTGATGGGAATGAAGGCTGATAAATCCTCATGGCCTGATGGTCTGCATCCCGGGGTACTTAAGGAAGTGGCTCTCGAAATTGTGGATGCATTGGCGATAATTTTCCAATGTTCTATAGACGCAGGATCAGTTCCTGTGGATTGGAGGTTAGCTAATGTTATCCCACTTTTTAAGAAAGGCGGGAGAGGGAAAACAGGGAATTTTAGAACAGTTTAGCCTGACATCGGTGGTGGGGAAGATGCTGGAGTCAATTAATAAAAGATGAGATAGCCGAACATTTGGATAGCAGTAACAGGATCGGTCCGAGTCAGCATGGATATACAAAGGGGAAATCATGCATGACTAATCTTCTGGAATTTTTTGAGATGTATTTAGGAAAATGGACAAGGGTGAGCCAGTGGATGTAGTGTACCTGCACTTTCAGAAAGCATTTGATAAGGTCCCACATCGGAGATTAGTGGACAAAATTAGGACACATGGTATTGGGGGTAGAGTGGTGACATGGAATGAGAAGTGGTTGGAAGACAGGAAACAAAGAATAGGGATTAATGGGTCCCTTTCAGAATGGCAGGCAGTGACTAGTGGGGTACTGCAAGTAATCGGTGCTGAGACCGCAGATATTTGGATGAAGGAATTCAAAATACATTAGCAAATTTGCAGATGACACAAAGCTGGTGGCAATGTGAACTGTGAGGAGGATGCTATGAGAATGCAGGGTGACTTGGACAGGTTGGGGAAGTGGCCAGATGCATGGCAGATGAAGTTTAATGTGTAGAAATGTGAGGTTATCCATTTTGGTAGCAAAAACAGGATGGCAGATTGCTATCTAAATGACGTCAAGTTGGGAAAAGGGGAAGCATAACGGGATCTGGGAGTCCTTGTTCATCAGTCTATGAAAGTAAGCATGCAGGTACAGCAGGCAGCGAAGAAAGTGAATGACATGTTAGCCTTTATAACAAGAGGAATCGAATATATGAGCAAAGAGATCCTTCTGCAGTTGTACAGAGCCCTAGTGAGACCACACGTGGAGTATTGTGTTATGCAGTTTTGGTCCCCTAATTTGAGGAAGGACTTTATTGCTATTGAGGGAATGCAGCGTAGGTTTACAAGGTTAATTCCTGGGATGGTAGTAGTACTGTCATATGCTGAGGGAATGAAACAGCTGGGCTTGTATACTCTGGGGTTTAGAAGGATGAGAGAAGATTGTTAGGGTTTGGAGAAGCTAGAGGCAGGAAACATGTTCCCGATGTTAGGGGAGTCCAGAACCAGAGACCACAGTTTAAGAATAAGGAGTAAGCCATTTAGAACAGAAACGAGGAAACACTTTTTCTCACAGAGAGTGGTGAGTCTGTGGAATTCTCTGCCTCTAGAGGGCGGAGAGGCAGGTTCTCTGGATGCTTTTCAAGAGAGAGCTAGATAGGGCTCTTAAAAATAGCAGAGTCAGGGGATATGGGGAGAAGGCAGGAATGGGGTACTGATTGGGGATGATCAGCCATGATCACATTGAACGGCGGTGCTGGCCCAAAGGGCCGAATGGCCTACTCCCGCACCTATTGTCTATTGTCTATTGGCTAAAGTCCGATAAAAGATAGTCCAAGAGTCTACAATGAGGTAGATAATAGCCCAAGACAGCTCTCTAGTTGTTGGTAGGATGGTTCAGTTTGCCTGAAAACAGCTGGAAGAAACTGTCCTGGATGTAAATGTAGATGGATTGGTATTAAGTTCGCAGACTACACCAAAATTGATGGAGTTATGGACAAACGAGGACGGCTGTCAGAAATATCATGATGTACAGATCAGTCACACATAGTTTAGTAAAGTTTAGTTTAGCTTAGTTTATTGTCAAGTTTACTAAGGTACGACAAAAAGTTTTTTGTTGCCTGCTAACCAGTCAGCAGAAAGATTATACATGATTTACAGTGTAGAAATACAGGGTAAAGTGAATAATATTTAGTGCAATATGGAGTCCAGTAAAGTCCGATTAAAGATAATCTGAAGGTCCCCAATCAGGTAGATGGTAAGTCAGGACCACTCTCTTGGTGATAGGATGGTTCAGTTGCCTGATAACAGCTGGAATGAAACTGCCCCTGAAACCTGGAGGTGTGCTTTTTCATTCTAGTACCTCTTGCCTGATGGGAGAGTGGTGAAGAGGGAGCGTCCGTGGTGAGACTAGGTCCTTGGTGAGAAGGTGTATGGCGTGCTTCCCTTCATCGGTCAAGGCATTGAGCAGAAAAGTCATGTTGTCATCTTGCAGTTTTAAAAAAAAATTGGTGTGGCCGCATTTGGAACATTGTGCACCTTCTGCTCACCCCATCACCCCCATCACACAAAAGGATGTGGAGGCTTTTAAGAGGGTGCAGAAAAGCTTTACCACAATTCTCCTGGATACAGGATATTAGCTGTAAGAAGTTGGTTAAACTTGGATTGTTTTCTCTGCAGCATCAGAAGTTGAGAGAGACCTGATAGAAGTATACATATTAATGAGAGGCTTAGAAAGTGTGGATAGTCGTAACTTTTATCAGGTGGGACATGTCAAAATTGGAGGGCAAAGCTTTAAGGTCAGAGGGGCAAAGTATATGGGAGTGGGGATTACATTATTTACATTATGTTGGTGGGCAGATATGATAGAGGCATTTTCAAGGCTTTTTAGATAGACAGACATGGATGTGTGAAGAGTGGTGAGGTATGAATCAATTGCAGACGGAGGAGATTAGTTTAATTTGGCATGATTGTTCGGCACAATACATTGGGAGCTGAAGGTTCTGCTCCTATGTTGTTCTGTTCTATTGTATGTGGAAAGATGATATACAGGATGCCGTTGCCCGGACTCAAGGGCTCCAGCGAGCAGAGACCAATGTTACCAAATCTCCTTTCAAAAGAAACACACTCCTCATGCCAGCAATGAATGGGTTAACATATGATGAACGTTTGACGTCACTGGCCTGTACTCACTGGCATTTAGAAGGAGGAGAGGTCCTCATTGAAACTTACCGAATAGTGAAAAACCTGGCTAGAGTCAATGTGGAGAGGATGTTTCCACTAGTGGGAGAGTCTAGACCAGAGACCATCACCTCAGAATAAAAGGATATACCTTTAGAAAGGAGATGAGGAAGAATATCTTTAGTCAGAGGGTGTAAATCCGTGGGATTCATTGCAAAAAACAGCTGTGGAGCTGTCTTTTGTGTATAAAGGCACAGATTGGCATATTATTGATTAGTATGGGTGCCAGTGGTTATGGGAAGAAGGCCGGAGAATGGGGTTAGGAGGGAGAGATAGAACAGCCATGATTGTACGGTGGAGTAGACTTGTTGGGTTGAATGGCCTAATTCTGCTCCTATCACTGATGAACCTATGAACTAGCAATGATCCAGTGAAACTACTGTACATTGCTGGCAAGACCAGAGTACCATTGAGTCCAGAGAATAAACCTACTCTCGTATTTCAGTATCTCCACTATTTTCTATAGTTCTTACCTATTGACAGCACTAATGTTTTGCTTTCAATCATTGTATTTGTGATGTGGTCTCATCAAGCTGTGCACAAATGCAGCAAGACTTCCTGATGCACTTTCACCAATCATCAGTGAAGGACAACATATCGTGCGTCTCCCCAACCGAGTGCTGAGCCAAGGAGTCTCTGTGGGACTGGAGATGTGATCAGTGACCAGTTCTGTTTCTAAGTAAGAATCAACCCGAGACTCAGTGTTGTGATGCATCACCCTCTTTATTTCACATGAGAAAACATTCCCAGCAATTTGGAAAAACAAAGCACACACTAAAGAATCTAAAGACAAGGGCTTATTAATGCCGGGAAGAGTAGCTGTGAATGGACTGGAGTTAACAGGAGCAAATGGCCCACTAGTAGCTCCACAGTCAATGAGTTTGCTTTTCCTACCGCTAGCACCCGGGGATTACACTCTCAGCATTGGCGGAGGACTGGACCTGTTGCCCAGAGGAGCCCCCACCCGTGTACTACTGTGTCAGTTTGGAGACTTGGAACAGATATCTCTGCCTTGATGGCTTTTTCCCCAAACACCCCCGATGTCCAATCAGAGAAAGCCTCACATTGGAGTGAATGTAGCTGGTTCATTGTGACTGAAGTGTGAGCCCCCTTCACTGCAGCCCTGTGGGTGGCAGGTGGGAACTGGCAACTGCATTAGAGGGCAGTGTTTATACACAGGGTACAGGGGATGGTTCAAAACTCCAATAGTGGCAAACGTATAGGGTTCATCCAATGTGTGTAACATAGAAACTTAGAAAATAGGTGCAGGAGTACCCATTCGGCCCTTTGAGCTAGCATTCAATATCATCATGGTTGATCATCCAAATTCAGTAACCCGTTCCTGCTTTTTCCCCATATCCCTTGATTCACAGAGCAGGTTTGTCTCCATTAAGATGCCACAGAAATACATGTTGTTGTTGTTGAAGTCGGTGGGAGACCCTTGTTAAAGTGAAGAATAGAGTTTAGCACATCTCACTGTTTGGAATCTGTAAATGTAGCAGAACCTCTGAGATAGAGATTACGCTTCAATTTGTTGCAAATGCCATTTGCACAAGTCCCCGTGTGTTGTACCATGCGATATAGACATAATGGCTATGAAAGGAACGGTGGTCTTTCTCCAAGTCCTTTTTGAATTCATTGGCGAGTCTCTCATAGTCTTCAGTTTTTTGCTCAAATGTCCTGTCAACAATTAAGAACAATTGTTCCATTAAGTGAACAAAAAACCACTTTCCCGATCGCTGAGTTTGAAAGGGAGCTGGTATCATCGCTAGCTCTGGGCTGGGAACACAGTTGGTCCCAGACAGTGAGAAGCAGAGTCTGCTCCCAACTGGGAGACACGGAATTCAGTCCTGATGCTGGGTTTAGACCTGAACACCAACAACTCCTTTCCCTTCTCAGATACACTTCGACCGCCTGAGTTTTTTTTTTTTTTATTTATTTTTTTTTTTTTTTGTTTTTTCATTTTTTTTTTGGGGGGGTTTTTCTCTGAGAGGGGCAACAACTTTTGATGGTCTGAATTATCTTTCCCTCCCTCAGTGCTTTCCTTCCTCCACCCTCATCACTCACCCCTCAGATCATTGGACATCATGGTTGCAACACATGGCTTTCCTCCTGTGTGTTACTGTTGCCCTCTGTTGGCAGTTACTTGGTGCAGGACTCATTTCATGAATCCTTTGTACAAATGATGGAATTTCGAGCATGGAAACCGGCCCCTTGTCCTAACTTGTCCATGCCGCCCTAGAGGCCCCATCGAAGCGAACCTTTCTAACAACTGAATGAGAGGGGGAGGGGGCCATGTGTCTGGGGATGGAATCTTGTGAAGCTGATGGTAATTCTGTAGAGACTAAGGTGGGAAGGAATAAGTCAAGGAGCAAGATGTTCTTTTGTTGGGAAGGGAATATGTAAGTCCGTATGTAGAAGGCACATTACTGTATAACACAGAGGTCAGGCAAGCACCTCAAGAGAACATGGATAGGAACGTTTCAGGTAGGAACCCTTCTTCAACTCCAGAGATGCTACCTGACCCGCCTGAGTTATTCCAGCACCTGTGTCCAAGTTTCAAGATGTTTAGGAAGAAACTGCCGATCTGGTTTACACACTGAAGATAGACACACAAAAAGCAGGATAACTCATGACAGGCAGCACCACTGAAAAGAAAAATGGGTGAAGTATTGGGTTGAGATGGGTCTTGATCGAAACGTCACCCATTCCTTCTGTCCAAGATGCTGCCAGTCTCACTAAGACTACACAAACATACTCTTCCTTTGAAGAAAACAAACATGAAAGTACACAAATAGGCAAATAGAAAGGCTTAAAAAAAAAAAGGAATATGGAAAACAGTGACATCTTTATGGAGAATACAAATAAATGCAATGAATTACAAATAACTGGTTTACTAAACTGGAGTAACTCAATGGGTCAGCAGCATCCCTGGAGCCTATGGAAAACCCTAATGTACTACCAGGGTGATTGTGGTTATGTATGGGAATAGTCTTTGCTGAACGCCATGCAAAAATGTTATTTCACTGTACTTGGTACATGACAACAAGAAAAACCATTGAACCAGTGAACCAGACCTGTGAACATGGGATCACAACTCTCGATCGGAACAACTTTTTCAGAAATGGGGAAGTTGCAATTTGAAACCAAGAAGGAAGAGGATTTGTAGCTCGTGAAGAGCATTACGGTGGATAAATCTCCATGGCACCGTTAGAAGCCAGGTTTTCGTGAAGAGGCAAGAGAAAGTATAGCAGAGCCTCGATGAAGATCTTTGAATTCTATTTGCCAAGGTCCAAGGTCAAAGTTTTTTTCCGTCACATACACATACGGTATGTGCAATGATACGGGATGTGCAGTCAAAGTGAAGTCTGCAGCTGAGAGTAATCAATTTAATCCATTGTTTAAGAGGGAAGTAAAGATAATAAAGGACATATAGGTTGGTTAGCTCTCATCAAGGGCCGTGGAATCTATTGGAGAGATTCTTCGGGGTAGATCTACTCTAATTTGGATGGCTTATTAGGGTCAGTCAGCGTGAACGTTGTCCATGGCAGATAATGTTTATGAACTTAGGTTGAGAAGGTGATCATGAAGTGAACAGTGGATGTTGCCAACATTGATTTTGCAGGCAACACCAGAATTGACTGAGTAGCAGACCGTGAGAAATATTGTCCAAAGTATACAGTGTGGATGGGATCAGTTCCAGAACGGACCGAGAATCGGCAATGGGGGGATGAATTTAATCAACTGAACACAATTGCAGCACGGTGGCACAGCGTAGAGTTGCTGCCTTCCAGACTCTTACTGCCCAGAGACACAGTTTCAATCCCGACTATGGGTGCTGTCTGTATAGAGTTTGTACGTTCACCCTGTGACAAAGTGGGGGGTTTTCCAAGATCTTCAGTTCCCTCCAACACTCCAAAGACATACAGGTTTGTAGATTAATTGGCTTAATTAAAAAATTTAAATTATATCTGATGTGTGTCAGGTAGTGTTGGTGTGCAGGGATCACTGGTTGGTACGGACTCGATGGGCATAAGGGCCTGATTCTGCGCTGTATGTGTAAACTAAACTAAACTTTCACCAATCTGCTTGGTCACTTTTCAATAAACACATTGAAATTTGTGAGACTTCATTCCCCATGCACAAAGCCATGCTGACTAATGCTAATCAGTCCTTGCCTTTGCAAATACTACAAGATCTGTATCGCAGTCCTGAGCCCTGCAGGAATGTTCTCAGCTGGTGAGTTCAGGCGCACCTACGGGATTACCCTGCTTGTCCTCACCTCATATGTGAAATCAAAGGCACAGCACATGCCACCTTCTATCTTCTGCTTCTCACCCGTTGCGAATAAACAGGATGCAAAAAGATTCTGAAGAAGGGTCTCGACCCGAATATGTCACCGATTCCTTTCTCCAGAGGTGCTGACTGACCCGCTGAGTTACTCACATTTTGTATCCATATTCAGTGTAAAA